>VUQH01006273.1:0-10789 GCA_015106775.1 Etroplus canarensis | reverse complement strand
CCTGGACAGTCTGAGGTGCAACCTGGATGGACTCAGATGGACCGCAACATAATGTCCCAGAGGTCTTCTATTGGATTTAGGTCAAGCGAGCATGGGAGCCAGTCGGTGGCATTAATTCCTTCATCCACAAGGAACTGCCTGCATGCTCTCGCCACATGAGGCTGGGCATTATCGTGCACTAGGAGAAACCCTGGACCCACTTCTCTACCATAGGGTCTGACAACGGGTTCAAGGATTTTATCCTGAAACCACGCAGGCAAGCAGTCAGGGTGCCGTTGCCTAATAGAGGTCTGTGCATCCCTCCATAAATAGACCTCCCCAGACCATCGCTGACCCACTACCAAACAAGTCATGCTGAACAATGTTAGAGGCAGCATAATGTTATCCATAGCTTCTCCAGACCCTTTCACGTCTGACACATGTTCAGGGTGAACTTGCTGTCATCTGTGAAAAGCACAGGGCGCCAGTAGAGGACCTGCCAATTCTGCTATTCTACTGGCAAATTCAAATCGAGCTTCTCAGATGCCCGGCAGTGAGCACAGGACCCGCTGGAGGACATGGGGTCCTCAGGCCACCCTCATGAAGTTTGTTTCTGATTACTTGGGCAGAGACATTCAGACCAGTGCCCTGCTGGATGTCATTTTGTAAGGCTCTGGCAATGCTCATCTTCTTCCTCCTTGCACAAATGAGCAGATACCAGTCGTGCTGATGGATTAAGGACCTTCTACAGCCTGTCCAGTTCTCCTAGAGTAACTACCCGTTTCCTTGGATCTCCTCCATGCTCCAGTTATTGCTGCATGCTACCAGTAGGGACACTGACTCCAGCCAAATGCAAAAATAGTTAACAAAAAACAGCCAGAAAAGATGAGAAGGGAAAAATGTCAGTGGCCTCCCCCTGTAAAACTATTCCTGTTTTTGAGGTCCTCTAATTTCCCATCTATTATACATATTGTTGATTTCATTAACACCAAAGCAGCTGAAACTGATTAACAACCCCCTCTGCTACTTTGCTGGCCAGATCAATATCCCATAAGTTTAATTGACTTGATGCTATACTCTGATTAAAATGTGTTCCTTTAATTTTTTTTGAGCTGTATAGTTCTCTTCATCAAGAAGCTGTCTTGGCTCTCTAGCGGTTTCACATATTAAAAGTGTTCATGACACCTGTCATAGGTGGACCACATGTCAAAATATAAGCTTGTGAAAGGGTTATTACTTGGTCTGGTCTTACACAGCTCATATGGACCACAGATATTACATTGAGATCTGACAAGACTGTGATAACTCACTTCATGAACAGCACCATCTTTTCTTACACAATGTTGTCATTCCAGAGCTGCTGGAGAGGTGTTGCAAGAAGGAGGACGAAATGAGAAGCCTTCAGGTCAGTACTATTCTGTATATGTTTTATTTAATTTTTTTAAAATCCAGATCTGTTTGTCTGTTATTTGCATCTGTTAAGCCACTTTCTAAACAATATTTTCTTAATATCTAGCTGACCTGATTTTAACTATTTGTGACCGATAAGAGACAGATGGGGCAAATTCAGTGCTGCATTACATTTCCTTCAAATTCTTTACTTTGTGTGTGAGTTGGTATGTTTGGGCTTTGGTCATCTGAGCTCTGTGAGGGTGTGTTACAAACATTAGTCCACAGCTGTGGGCCTGACAGGCTCCTTGCTGGCTACCTTGGACAAGTAGCTAATTACTGCGGACAAGATGCTTTGGATTTTAAAAGCCTCTAGAGGCCTTGTCTCTGTCTTTCAATACTGCAGCAGCTACACTTGGCAGGCCACCAACTTACCTAGTCTCAAGTGCACCAGGCCTTTATTCCCCATTAAACAGCAAAAAACATACACACACTAAACTGTCTGAGAAGAAACTGTGTCGGCTCCTCTGTGAATGTGCCTCTGTGTGTTATGGATACCACAGTCCCATCTGTGGGTACATAATGGCACCTGCCGGAGCTCGTGCACCCTTTTAAATGCCCCTGAGCTTTTAATTATGAAGGATGAGGAGACAGGGATGTAGAAAGAAAATCCAAAGCGAAGGACATAGATGAGTTTTTAAAAAAAGAAAAAATAAGTAGGGGGTGGGCTGAGGGGGAAAAAGTTCCCTTGTTAGAAACCATCAACACATTACAGGCAGAGGGGGAGAAGCAGTCGGTTGGAGGGAAGAGCAGGTGTGTGTTTGAGTGGCAGATAAGAGGCATAGCATCACTTATGCATCGTTAGAGAGGGAACATCAGTCAGGAGCTGGATGAGCGGCGAGAGCGGTTTGTCTTTGTGTGAGTGTGTCAGTGTGTGTGATAAGAAGTCTGTTGTGTGCTACAGACTCTCCCTAGCCCCTGCATTTCATTCCCTTGTTACCCATTTGTTGGAACACTCTATTCCTCTCTTCTGTCAATTTTTTCCTCCTACACATGCTTATACGTGGTTTCTCTCTGCTCAGCCACCATTTTGAGCTGTTATCTGGACTCACTGTTTCATACATTACATGCATATAAAGATGTGGAGCAAACCAGTGCCAAAGTTAAATATCACTATGTTTGTGTCTTTATAGGATCGTGTTTTGGACCTGGAGATGGTAAGATGTGATTTTTTTGTTTGTTTGTTTTTAGATTTTCTATGTCTATTCAGGGTTAGTGCCCTGAAGTCATTTCAGCTTGATTTGATGTAGTCATGTAGGCAGGTTAATCTAAGCCTGTGTTTGTTTAGCAGCCCATAGAGGTTAACATAGAGTTAGAAATGATTGTTTTAGTCAAGCCACAGAGCTCTGTTAATCATCATCAGTCTTGCTGATGGGGTTAAGAACCGAACTGTACTGACAATACAGAATTGACCTCACCATCCACACCGTTAACATCTACCGCTAACATCCTTAATCAGTTATTACATGTCAGCAGGAAATTAGTGAGCACTACTGAAAGCATCTATTGACCCAATCACTGTTCACTCTCTTAAAAAAGTAAATAAATGAAGCCATCTAAGCCACGCTGTCCATCTATCACCATTATGCAGCATGCTTGTCGACTTCAGCCTTCAATAGGCTGTCGCAAGAAAGAAGAAGAAATGCCCCTTACCACCATCAGCTCACATAATTTTTGCTTACTGCAACCACACAACGGCAGGACACATCGACCCATCTGTCACTCAGCCTGGGAAGTGGGGATCATCAAGTAAATCTTACTTGTATGTCAGCGTGCCATTCAGTGTAGCAATCAGTGTGATGCCTTGTAACAGCCAGCTCTTTTGATGGTTAAATGCTCCATCTGAATGAGAACAGGAAGGCCATTGAAAGTACAGTGGGGGGATGAATAGAATGTAGTGCAGCTTGAGTAGTACTTAATTAAAGATTGTGCTGAGTGTGTTGTAACAAGTCCTCAATTAGCTTTTGAATTGACCAGGCGGTATAACATCATGTCTGTTATTATTTAGGCACACCATTTCTTTCTGATTTGGTGCAAAAAAGATGTTGTTAGAAAGAGTTCTTTAAAGAAATATTTAACAAAAAATATGTATTTCAGATCCTGGTAGCTCAGAGGTATAGGTACCTCTCAAAGAGCACTTTCCTGGTCTAAAGCATTCAAGTATGCGTTAACACAATGGCACAATATTCCCAGGAGTGGATATCCCAGCAAATTTACCCCAAGGTCAACCCTTGCAATCCTCAGAGAAACTATAGAAAACCTAAGGCCTGCATAGATAGATAGATAGATAGATAGATGGATAGATAAATACTTTATTGATCCTTTAAGGAAATTGTGGATCTCAGACTCAACAGGCCTCAGTTAGCATGTTAAATGTTAAAGTTCATGACAGTACAGTTAAAAAAAGACCAAACAATCGTGGCTTGTTTGGAAGGATTTCCAGGAGAAAGACTCTTCTCTCTAAAAAGAACATGGCAGCACAGCTTAAGTTTGCAAAGTTGCATCTGAACAAACCACAAGACTTCTAGAGCAATTCCCCGTTGAATAGACATAACCAAAGAGGAGATGTTTGGCCCTAATGCACAGTGCCACGTTTGGCAAAAGCAAAGAGTGCATCAAATTGGGCCATGCAGCAGGCAAATGATCCCAAGCAAACCAGAAAGTCTACAACAGAATGGTTAACAAAGAAAGGAATCAAGATGTTGCAATGGCCAAATCAAATTTCAGACTTCAACCCAATAGGAATGCTATGGCTGAACCTTAATAAACTGAAGTAACACTGGACAAGTGGACCAGAATTCCTCCACAGTCAAGTGAGAGACAGACAGACGGTCAGCAGAAGGGGCAGCTGTGGCTCAGGAGTTAGGGCAGGTTGTCTTCCAACAGGAAGGTTAGTGGTTCGATCCCTGGCTTCTCCATTCTGCATGCTGAAGCATGCTTGGACAAGACACTGAACCCCAAATTGCCCGCGATGCATCCATCAGAGTGTGAATGCATGCATGGTAGTTAAATGCGCTTAAAGGCATAGAATAAATCCAGTTCAATTTCAGTCCGATTTTATTTATATAGCGCCAATTCAAAACAAAAGTTGCTTCAAGGTGCTTTACACAGTAAGGTAAAGACCCTGCAGTATTAGAGAGAAAATACCAAAGAAGCACTTGGCAACTATGGGACAGGAGAACTCAGTTTTAACAGGAAGAGACCTTCAGCAGAACCAGGTTCAGGGAGGGGCATCAATCTGCCTCGACTGGTTGAGGGTGAGGGGAAAGAGAATAGAGAAATTAGAGCAAAGAGAAACACAGACTATGGGAGAGAGAAGATAACATTTAATGGCATGCAGCAGTAGCAAATAAATACATGGGGAGCGAAAAGAGGTGGGTGGAGAAGAAATGCCCAGCACATCATATGAAGCCCCCAGCAGCCTAAACCTATTGCAGCATAACTAAGCCCTAACTATAAGCTTAATCAAAAAGAAAGTTTTAAGCCTAATCTTAAACATTAGAGAGGGTGTCTGTCTCTCGAATACAAACTGGGAGCTGGTTCCACAGTAGAGGGGCCTGATAGCTGAAGGCTCTGCCTCCCATTCTTCTTTTAAAAACTTTAGGACCCACAAGTAGGCCTGCACTCTGAGAGAGAAGTGCTCTATTAGGAAAATATGGTACAATGAGGTCTTGAAGCTAGGATGGGGCCTGATTGTTTAAGACTTCGTGAGTAGAAGGATTTTAAATTCAACTCTGGATTTAACAGGGAGCCAATGAAGAGAAGCCAATATAGGGGAAATATAGATTTCTCTTTCTAGTCCATGTCAGTACTCTCACTGCAAAATATAAATAAGGCGCTGTATGAATGTGTGAGTGAATAGGAGAATGACGCTTGTAGTAAAAAGCGCTTTGAGTGCTCAGTTAGAGTAGAAAAACGCTATATAAGCACCAGTCCATTTACCATGTACCAGCAGGTAGGAAACATACCCCAGGTCATTTTAAATGCAGAGTAATGGCAAAAGAAAAATACTGTGTGAAGTACGATGTCCCTGAGGTGTGAAACTCAAATACAAAAAGAAAAATAAAGCAAAGCCAAAAATACATTTGGAAAACCTGGGAAAAAAACCACAACGTTTCACCTTACAGAAATGCAAGCACCAATTTTTTTTCTTTTTTAATGTTGAGTGTACGGAACCTAAGTTCTTGAAATATTGTTTTCTGAAATGAAGTGCTTTTTTTAAAATGTCATTGTGTTTTTTCTTTTTGTTGTTGTGTTTTGTACCTGAGGACCACCACAGTGATGCCATTAAACTTGGCATCTCTTCTAAAGTGATATGCCAAGTTTAATTTGGCAAGAGTACCTGCATAAGTTGTGCAGCATGCTTTCATCCTGAGAAGATTTGTTCTTAGACATCACATATGTATTTTTTTTTTTTATACAGAACTTTATTTTTCACCTGTCTACCGTCTCTTTTTCTCTCTTTGGGTGCATGCAGTCAAATGTGGAAAATGTCATTTTTCACTTTAAAATGTGTTGAAATTTTTGTTTAGAAGTCCAGCTTATTTGGCATTAATGTCATAAATGCATTATTGAAATAACATTGGACCAATTTGTACACAGTCTGAATACAGGTTAATTTTTTGTGTAGTGCTTTACACAACATATTCAGTAATATCATGTGGGAGGACATAAATAATACATAACAGTACTCCTAACAGTATCAGCCATGGACCCTTGTTGTTTAAGCATCACATCCATTATGTGTGCAAATACAAAGGCATCAGTTGACTCTGCAGAGCAGTTAAAACTCACAAACGTCTGATCCAGCTGTGCAGCCTTCATCAGTAATTACCATTCAAGATGAACCTTGACTCAGAGCGATGTCTCATTTCACTCTTTTGTTTCATTGACTATTTGTTCCTCGCTTGTCATTCTTTGATCTTTTTGTCAGCTATAAGTGAGAAGTGCTGATGAACGAGGAAAAGTCGTGAGGGAAAGGGGGAGACAATTAACGGCATTGGCATGAGGCCCCGGTATTATTAATGATTAAATCGCCAGCCGTTATTTTTTCTTGAAGTGTTGTGTTCTCTCCTTGTGCCTTTCATCAGAGTTTGCTTTGTATGTACTTACACCTACAACAGGATCACTTGCATGATTTGTGAAAATGTGAAAAAACAAAATTGTTTTTTTAACTTCTGAGATGTTTTGTTCCCCATTAGTCCATGGTACATCATTTTGTAAATATGAGTATCTTCCCTCTAAATTAGTGTGTTTGTGTGTGTGTTGGTTTCTGTTATTTAAGAACACAAGAGTTGCCCTGGACCATTTGGAGTCAATTCCAGAGAAACAGTGTCTGATGGAGAAATTCAAAGATTTAGAGGTAGGTTCACATGAAAGTGAGATTTTAAGCTGCATAGTGGTAGCCTACCTGTCAGTCATATAGCCATGAATTATTGAATAATTGGACTGTTGATAAATTTAAAAAAAAGAAGAAGAAAGTAACTGGGCAGTTTCGTCTGACTATTCACAAATAAGTACTTTATTTCTAGTTGGGGTTGAATCCCATAGTAATGGATAATTAAATGCAAAACCACAGAATTAATGTTGTACTGATCTTATGAATAAAATGCCAAACTCTGATTAGCCCAGCAACCAAGTACAGTTAATCATTAAACGTTTTATTATCATGACACATTGGATGTAGCCCAGATATATGTGCAAATTAAGCAGGATAAGGAAAGATGTTCATCATTGCAAGTTGTCTTAGTCTTTTATCAGTCATCATATTCCTGAGATAGACTTATCTGTCACTTGATTAGATATACCCGTTCATCTAGTCGTTAACACACTTCTAATTAGCCAATCATATGACACTGCATTGAGGCATGTAGACATGGTCAAGATGACCTGCTGGATCTCAAACTAAGCACCAGAATAGGGATGACTTGTTAATGCCAGAGGTTAGCGGAGAACGGCCGGGAAGGCGATTGTAACTAAAATAGCTTCTTGTTACAACCAGGGTATAGAGAAGAGCATCTATGACTGCACAACACATCAAATCTTGAAGCAGGTGGGCTACAGAAGCTGCAGACCATACCTGGTACCATTACTGCTAGCTAAGGACAGGAAACTGAGGCTAGAATTTGCAGGGAAAAATAATGCCTGGTCTGATGAGTCTCAATTTCTGCTAGGATCAGAATTTGGTGTAAAAAACATGGAATCCTGGATCCATCCTGCCTTTTATCAATGGTTCAGGCTGGTGGAGGTGGTGTAATGATGATGGTGATATTTTCTTGGCAGACTTTTGGCCCCTTAGTAACAACTGAGCACAATTAAAATGCCACAGCCTACCTGAGTATTGTTGCAGAGTGTACCTGCTTCCAGCAGGATAATGCACCTTGTCGCAAAGCTCAATTAATCTCAGACATGACAATGAGTTCACTGTACTCAAATGGCCTCCACGGTCTCCATATCTCAGTCCAATAGAGGACCTTTGAAATGTGGTTGAACGGGAGATTTGCATCTTGGATGTGTAGCCGATAAATCTGCAGCCGATAGCATTTGTGTGATTCTATCATGTCAGTATGGATGAAAATCTCTGACTAATGTTTCCAGCACCTTGTTAAATTAATGCCACAAAGAATTAAAACAGTTCTAAAGGCAAAACGGGATCCAAACCAGTACACAACCTATTAAAATGTCCAGCAGGTTTATATTCAAGCATTGAAACAGCTGAGGTAAGCTCAGTAGTGGCTGTAGAAATAGGCACGTGTGACTATTTGCATCCTCCTTAGTTCAAGGTCCACATTGTGAACACTAACTTTTGCACACGCTCAGCAGAATCTTTACTGCTTTGGCTAGTTTGTTTCAAAAGTGTAAAAAGTTAAGTGTTATATTTATTTCCTTATTGCTAAGCTATATGTTTGCTTGGTACTACACAAAATAAGCAAGCGTTACCAGTGGGGTGATTAGCATCCAGTGATGTTAAAACCAATTATCTGCCTTTAAATGTATTTGCTTCACGGCAGTAATGAGAATATGCAACCAAAATGCATTTCAAACACATTAACCTATTAAAGACACTCGAAAGATGGGATCTGCAGTTGTTAAAAGTGGATTTTTAAGATGGTGTAGAAAAAGAAAAAAGTCTAAAAAAAATTGCACAGTATGAACAGTACAGAACAATGCACAACACAATTATTTAACAGAATAATTAACTTTAAAAATAATGGCATGATATCCATTAAAATTTGACCAAAAATATATCGGTCAGAAGCAATTTTATCTATTTTATTAGCTTTACTTTTTAAGTTCACCAGTGCACATAATAAGAGAAATATTCAAAGAAGAGACTTTGCTATACCAGATAAACAAATGCCACTGATACAGACATACACATACACAAAGCTAAACTAGAGTACCAAACTGTGATTAAGTAAGGTCAAGGACAAACTGTACACAAACCTGAGTCAGAGTGCAGGGGACAGTAAGTACCTGAGTTTAATGGGGCAGTTAGTGTTAGCTCGGACCATGGGGAAAGCAGAGAGGAAGGAGGAACTGCAGTAAGAGCAGAAAAAATACTTCTGGTATTAAGAATTGAGTCCTCAGCAGTTTGCTTTTCTCATGTACTTAGAAATGTAACAGTAGCTTATTTGCATGACTCAGTCACAATTTGCAGGTTTGATGAAGTTCTAGCAGAGTCACAACAACCTGGAAAGTGAGTCTAGCTAGCCCTTATTGGACTTTTGTTATTTACAGAGGGGTGTATTGCCCAGTATTTGCAAGTAATCAACATTTTAAATCCATTCTTGGCTCAGTTTTCAGTGTAAATCCATTGGATTAGTCCATAGTTTTAACTAAACCTTAACTAAGACACTTGATAATTTCATAGTTTTAAAATCATGTTCACCAATGAGGAGTGCTATCATGTTAAAATATATGTATGCCCACAGTCCACTTTATTAGATACACCTTACTAGGACTGGGTTGGACCCTCTTTTAACATCAGAACTGCCTTTATTCATTGTGACCTAGATTCAACAAGGTGCTCGAAATATTTCTCACATACTTTGGTCTATGTTGACATGATAGCAGATTTTTTAGCTGCACATCCATGATACAAGTCTCCCGTTCCACCACATCCCAAAAGTGCTCTATTGATTGAGATGTAGTGACTGTGGAGACAAATTGAATACTCTGAACTGATTGTCAGTCTGAGGTGATTTGAGTTTTGTGACTGCAGTCTTAAGAAGATGGGTACACTGTGGTCATAAAGAGATGGACATGGTCAGCAACAGCACTCAGGTATCCTGTGGAGCTTAAGTGATGCTCTGTTGTTTCTAAGGGACCCAAAGTGAGCCAAGAAAATATCCCCCACATCATTACACCACCACCAGTAGCCTAAGCTGTTGAGACAAGGCAGGATGGATTCTTGGTTTTATGTTTATGCCAGATTCTGACCCTACCATCAGTATTTTGAGAGCAGAAATCAAGACTCATCACACCAGGCAACACTTTTCCGATCTTCTAGTGTCAAATTTTGGTGAGCACCATGCAAATTGTTGCCTTAGTTTCCCGTAAATAGCTGACAGGAGTGGCACCCAGTGTGGTCTTCTGCTGCCATAGCCCATTGCTTTCAATGTTTGTTGTGTTGTCTTTTAAGAGATGCTCTTCTGTATACCCTGTTTGTAACAAGGGGTTATTTGAGTTACTGTTGCCTTCCTATCAGCTCAAATAAGTCCAGCTATGCTCCTCTGACCTCTGGCATCATGGCATTTTAGCCCAGAAAACTGTCACTTGAGATTTTCTCTTTTTCAGACAGTTATCTATAAACCCTAGAGATGGTTGTGCAGGAAAATCCCAGCAGTTTCTGAAATATGCAGATCAGTCCATCTGGCACCAATTCTTATACCACTTTCGAAGTCAATTAAATTCAATTCAGTTCAATTCAATTTTATTTATATAGCGCCAATTCACAACAAAAGTCGCCTCGAGGCGCTTCACACTGTACGGTAAAGATAAAACAGTGTTAAAAGGAAAACCCCAACAATCCAATGATCCCCTATGAGCAAGCGCTTGGCAACGGTGGGAAGGAAAAACTCCCTTTTAACAGGAAGAAACCTCCGGCAGAACCAGGCTCAGGGAGGGGCAGCCATCTGCTTCGACAGGTTGGGGGTGAGGGAACAGAGAAGATAGAAAGGAGAGCAGAGAGAGGCACACGCTATGGGAGAGAGAAAACAACATTTAAAGGCATGCAGCAGTAACAAATAAATGCATGGGGAGTGAAAAGAGGTGGATAGAGTAGAAATGCCCAGCAAAAAGGAGACCCCCAAGTCTAATCCTAAAGCAGCATAACTAAGCCTTAACTATAAGCTTTATC
>VUQH01006270.1:23447-37365 GCA_015106775.1 Etroplus canarensis | reverse complement strand
ATCCATCATGGATGATCCTTACTATCCTCTGCACCATTTACTGTGCAGGCAGCGGCGCACATTCTCTAACATACTGCTTCAACTCCACTACTACAAGGACAGATACAGAAAATCATTCATACCACAAGCAATAACTCTTTATAATACTTTTATTATTCAACTGCTGTGGCAAAAGAATCTACCAGATATGGGATTAATGAAGTATTCCTTATCATGTCTTCTTTCCATCTTATTAATGGAAATTAGGACTAATCCGGATATAGAAGAATATCTGTTTAATTCATACATGGTGCCAAGGGATTTTACTTGGACAGCTCTTGTGCAGCTGTGAAAAACGGGTGAAATTACTTTTTAACACACATTACAATACTAATACATTATTACATTAATACTTTTATTGTTGTACTGATACTGTATAATATAGAAAGGTGAGATAAATGGTAGACTTACATCAGTGATACTTTAACTGGTGGTTTCCCTGAAATTAAACCCTACAATTCTCATTTGCTTTTAACTCCTTGCCTCCACATCGATCATTGCTCTTTTTTTTTTTATAAGCTTCTCACTGCAGCATTTTATTAAATTAAATTAAATGTTTTTATTTATTTATTTTTGCTGGAAGCACACTGCCCTCTCTCTGCTTATGGTTGTAAATCAATCAAATATATTTAGTATTTCTGGCTGCTCCCTTGTAATTCTCCCCACGGGGTCTCCACAACGGATTAATCCACAGTGCTAATTTGGCAGAGGTTTTACGCCGGATGCCCTTCCTGATGCAAACCTCCATAGTGAGAGGGGCTTGTGTCCAAAATCTAGGATGGTACAAAATGCAGCACTGTGGAATGCTGCTCCTTTAATCGGAGTTAAAATGTTTAATAGTTAACATTTATTCCCCCTGAAATATTACACGTGTAGTTCCGCATCTCCACAGTGTAAGTAAAAGTCACAGAACTCTAACAAGGGTTGTGATGGCTGCTTGTCTTTCTGTGTTGTTCTGCTTCCCTCTCTTTCTCTGGAGGTCTCCTTGAATGCTGTTAAAGCTGTGTTGCCTAAAAGAGCAGTTTTGTGTTTTACTAACGGAGGATTTGGAGCAGAAGGACGAAGAGGCACAGGAGTCCACCGTCAGACACATGCTATCCATTAAGAGGCCTGCCATCAACGCACGCTACACTGCACCTGACCAGCATGTCAGGAGTCCTGGAGGAGGAGGGGAAGCCCAGAAGAGAAGTGGAGGCAGGAGAGGATTGAAAAACGATAGACGGTCGAAAGAGGAAATGCTCATTGGAGTGTGGAAGATAATTGTGTAGTATAGGTAAAAGAACACAGAAGGTAGGTGCTGGGAACAGGTGCAAAGCTTGGGGTGTTGGGAAATTACTTCACTACCTCCACCTCTGCTCTATTTTCTTCTTTGTCTTCTTCTCTTTTAAAAAAAAATATAATTTCTGTTCAAGCTTCAGTTCTTTATTCACGTCATAGTCCCATATCCCCAGTGCTGTCAGCACAAAAGGCAATCACCTTGTTGAAAATATGAAACATGTATGAAATTTGAAAGCAAAGTCATATTGCGGGGTACACGCATAAGCTCTGTGTGCCTGTGTTTGTGTCAGACCCACGGCAGCACTTCGGCTCTGCTGTTCTGCCGTGAACACCACACAACACGACTGCAGCGCTCAATAATAAAGTTCTTAAGTGTTGAAGCAGAGGTGCTTCACGCCATGACAAACTGCACAGAACAAAAACACGATGAATTATTGAGCAACTGGTGTATCTGGTTTCCTCTGCTACACAATCCAGAAAAATGTGCTTGATCTTGGAAGACGGTGACCCTGTATTGTTTTGCAGTGAGTTGGAGTCTATTTCACTAACTAGGTTTAAAGCCAACAACCACCTACCAGCCAATGCTCTGCCAGTGCAACCACCAACACCACCCACACTTCATACTCCCACTCCCATTGCTTTGGTTCTCCTAGCTGCCTTTGATTTAACAAAAGAAAGGCCATGACCCATTTCTACACACAGGATGATTTTTATCATATCATCCTAATATGTGTTATTTTGTGTGAACTGGAAAGTAACAGGTGGCCACTGCTAACTACAGCCTCACAGCAAGAGTTGGAATAGCTCAGTGGTTTGCACTGATCTCTAATCAGTCATTCTAAATGTAATAGAGGCTTCCTGCTGTGGGCGGCACTGAAGGGACTAGGAGAAAAAAAGCCCTTCAAAAACCCAATTCTGCTGTACCAATCCATCTGTTACTGTACCCTCAGTAATATATCAACACTACTAATGTGCCATGTGGCTAGAAGTGTTTACCAGTGAACAAATTGGGTTTCTCAAAGTTTCTCTACACTGAAACAAAAAAGAGTGAAATTTATTTCCCTTCCAGTAGTTAGCAAACAATGAAATTATAGGTTACTGCTCTCAGGAGGTAAGGAATTGGATCAATATAGACCTACAACTTTATTTTTGTTTTGGTGCATAACCAGTTTCATCATTATTATTTTTCGAATCCAATCTTTTTGCCCATATGTGACCCATATCTGATTTTTTTATGACAGTCTGAACAGCACAGATCTGATTTTTAAAAATCAGATTCAGGCCACTTTTATATGTGGTCCTAAATCGGATACGTCCAATTGGAATTGACCTGCAGTACAAACATAGCCTTAGGCTTAGGCTACATTCACACTGCAGGTCTTAATGCTCTCTTTAGATTTTTTGCTGAGATCCAATTATTTTGCATGGTAGTTCACATTCTAATTTAAATGCAACCACCATCAGTCTCCAGTGTGAACAATCCATGGCCCTGAAGGGACGTGCATGTGCAGAAGTGTGAGTAAAACCTCACTTTCTTTCCACTGACGAACTCCGTCAACAGTGTCTGTCATGCTTGTTTGGTCCATTTTTTACATTTTTTTTTTAATTGTCTTTTTCTAAATTTTTCACAAACACATAACATTTACACATTAAACACACATACTGCATACCCTTGCATCATCTTTCAAATCCATTTTTTACATTTGATCTTGCTGCATCTCGTCTCCTGTCCGTGGGAATTTTGCCCACTCATCCAGAAGCGCATCTGCGGTGTCAGACACTGGTGTCTGGTTCACAGTATCTGTTCTAGTTTATCCCAAAGCTGTTTGAAGAGGCTGAGGTCAGGGCTTCGTGTGGGCCAGTCAAGTTCTTCCACCCCAAGCTCATCCAACCATGCCTTTATGGAACTTGCTTTATGCACTGGGACACAGTCTTCCTGGAACAGAAAAGAGCCTTCTCTAAACTGTTCCCAAAAAGTTGGAAGCATGGAACTGTCCAAAATACCTTGGTAAGCTGAAGCAAAAAGATTTGCCTTCACTGGAACAAAGGGGCCCAGGACAACCCCAGGAAAACAACACCGTAGCTGATAAAGAAATACTGTTGTAATACATCATATCAAACAAACTTGTAGGATTGAAACTGTAAAAATTACTGTAAAGACAATCTTGTAGTACAGCTGTATTGACTAGATGATACAATATATGTAGCACACAACATTACACAGCAGATAATGTCTGAGAGAGTATCATAGTTCAACTAGAAAGAATCAGCAATACTATTTAATCAAATTACATGTTTGTTGTCTAGTCCTGTTGCTTAAAATATGGGTGTTTAACAACCCAGGGACTGCACTGTGCTCCTGTGACAGTTTTGTTTGGCTGCAGCCATGGCTGAAACTCCGGGGCTAGTTCTTTGTTCAGACTCTTCTCTGCTACCTGCTGTCCCCAGCGAGAAGTGACAAAATAAGTTTAGCAAAAGAGCCACAGGGAAACAACAACAACAGCACTGGACCACATTCACCTTGCACGCAAATATCAATTGAATGCCAATGCAACTGTCGGCTTAATGTCTAAATAGGCAACTGTATGGACCATAATCATGATAACAACTTTATGCATTTGCAGTACATGTGTGACCATTGTTCTTGCAGGTTTAGCAAAGTGTCACTTGAGGAGCAATATTTTTACTTCAAGCACTGAAATTTTGTCTCACTGTGTACAGTCTGATGCATCTCTAAATCCTAAAAAGTTCTAAGGCAAATGATCATTTTGGCCGTTTGTTTTTGTCTTCTGGAAAAAAAAACAATACTGAAACAACAAAAGTCCATGTTAAGCAGTAAGTGGGGGTAGAAGACACAAATATGCTCAACTGCCAGTCAAGTGACTCTGAGTCTCATCTTGGACAAATTTAAAGTTTTTTCACTCTATTTATATAAGTTTAGGCACCACAGCTACTTTGTTAGGTTTAGACACAAAAGAAGTGAGGGTTAGAAGGCTTATTTTCTGTGGACAGAATCTTAAAACTGAAAACTGAAGTTCCTCTACAGCTTCATTTAGACCCTTTGTCTAATCTGTGTTTCAGACTCTTATACTGGTGTTGTATCTGTGTAAATGATAGTGAAAGCGAGTCACTACACCCCACCGCTGACCACTAATGATTCAGCAGCTTTATCGATCTCTAAACTCCATCGTATCGATTCTCTCTAAATGTAATCTGCCCAGCATTACCCCACAAAAGTTTCAGAGACCACATCTAAGTTTGGTGAAAGTTGATTCATTGTGCTTATTATCTTTGACATCAATATCAAACCTGATGTCTGATTTGGTTAGTTATCTTTTTATACAGACAGCTGTATTGCTTCTTGTGCCTTTACACACTCCCCCTCCCTGCTCTTTAATGTGCACCGTTACTCTCTCTATTGATATTTTGCTCAAATGATGACAAACAGCTGTATTAAAACAATAATGGTTCAAGCTGCCTTGAGCACGCAATCTATACAAATATTCCAATAGAGGAGAATGTGACATATAGGCTTTGTAAGCAGAATAAATTGCTTCTACACTGAAAATGACCCTCTGAAAGGTTTGTCAGTTTCTTGCCATTGAATGAGAACGAGAGAGAGCGTGGACTTGGAAAATTTAGATGGAGTGCTCAAGAATGAAAAATATGTACCAGAGGGAGCTGGAAAAAAAAAAAAAAAAGCAGTAGAGCCAATGGTGCATTTAGAGTGTCCCAGAAGGCGAAAGAAAAAAAGAGAAAGGAGAAGAAGCGATGTTAAGGGAATGAGAGAGGGTGGGAAGATGATGTTAGCGGGCTGAGGTTGTGCGTGTGAACATGAGGGAAGGACAAAGAGGTGAACTGATGATGGAGAGGGCTGCTTGGAGAGCTTTGGCCTGGGTGAGTATGTGCTTGTTTATGGATAGGTGGGGGTCAGAACAGACGTGGAGAGAATAAGAGAGTGGGAGCTCCTGTATACTATACTGTGACAAAACGGCTGAAGGGAAAGGACACCAATGGGACAGGAAGAGAAGAGAGGAGCATTGCTTTAATCATCCTCCACTCTAGTTTGCTTTTTCGCACTTTAAAAAGAAAACACCTCTCATCACCTCGCTCTCATCTAAACTGCCTTACAGCAGTCTTTTAACAGAAATCGTAGTGAAATACAACCATGCATGCTGTTGGGGATCCACGTCTCTGCATGTGTTTGGTGCAGTCAGAAACACACCTCTGCAGTACACATATCTCCATGGGGAAACCCTGTGTATGCACAGTACTGAGATTACACTGCAGCAAAACAGCTATTACCAGCCCACTACCTGCCTCAAGCTCTAAAGTCCTTGTCTGCCAAGTCATACAGTGTGCATTCTGTGTACTACTCACTCCCCATGAATAAGTCAGAGAAGTAGTTCGAGTACAGAACAGTAGACTGGTTTACTTCCTTTGTTGTTGAAATATCAGAATATTTGTTACAGCTAAATCTACCGTTGAGTGAATGCAACCGAAGCATAGACTGTAAATAAAGGTGGCGGTAGCTACCAGAATGCCATGCACCGGGTTTCTGGACTCCATATTTTAAAACCTCAGTGTAGAATTTTGTCTCCCGTCATGCTGTTTGTTTGTTTTTGTTTTTTTTACCAGAGAGCAGAGCTAACAATATCAGCTAACAGGAGGTAGCTTAGTTAGCAAGCCCTAATCATAAAATTTAGGGTATAAAATCTATACCCTATAGATATATAGATATCTACTAAGCGTTGCCTTGCACAGTGGCGCGGTGGGTTAGCACTGTCGCCTCACAGCATGAGGGTCTGGGTTTGAATCCAGCAGCCCGCCAGCTTAGGTTGGTGTGTGGCGGTTGCATCCCCATGCTTAGTTTCTCTCGGGGTGCTCTGGCTTCCTCCCACAGTCCAAAGACATGCAAAGGGGCTTGGTTAATTGGTGATTCTAAACTGCCCATAGGTGTGAGAGTAAATAGTTGTCTCTCCCTGTGTTTGCTTTGCAACAGACTGGTGACCTGTGTACCCTGCCTTTCGCCCCATGACAGCTGGGATAAGCTCCAGCGCCCCCTGCGACCCTGAATTGGATAAGTGGCAGAAGTAGATGAAAGATGAAAAAAAATCTGCTAAGTAATGGAGAGATAAATACAGGAATCTCACTCACCAAAACTGAGGCACAGAATTGTTGGATGGGCAATAATTATGTTTAAGCTCAGTCTATATTATTTGTCAGATAACTGCAAATGATACAAAAAAATATAGCACAGTGGAGATCGCCAGCTCAGTGACTTAAATTTACAGTCATGAACCTAACTTGAAGTTATATCTAGATTGCAGTTTGCCATGGGGTGGGAAAATGAACTCTTGATATTATAAATCTCTTTTGGGAGAGCTATCATGGGTAACATTAACCTACCACATTTTTTTGATGACAGGAGAAGCCACAGCTCCCAGGGAAAACCTGTGCAAGCACAGGGAGAACATGGAAACTCCCCACAGAAAGGCACTGCCTAGGTTTGAACCCAGGACCCTCTTACTGTGGTTACAGTGTTATCCACTGAGCCACCGTGCTGTGCGTGATTTGACTTTGCAACTGATGCAGCAGCCATGTGTCATACCTATCCCAGCTGCTGTCAGGTGAGAGGTGTGGCGTGGTCCACTTGTGGGGGGGGGGGTCTTGGCGCTCAGGGCCTCTGGGTCATCGGCTGTCCCCCAGATGTCTCCGCCCAAAAGTGAGTTTACTCCAAAATGAGTTAATTCGAGGGCTGACCCAAGGAGGTAGGTGCAGGATCCTGTCAAACAACCACCACGCGGGTGGTCTTTTGTCCTTTAAGCTCAGGTCCTCAGAAGTCTGGGCGCGTAAGGGTCCTGTGAGATTAATAAAGTATCTATCTATCTATCTATCTATCTATCTATCTATCTATCTATCTATCTTCTTAAACATGACAGTGAGTACACTGTACTAAAATGGCCTCCACAATCACCAGATCTTAATCCAAGAAAGACCCTTTAAGATGTGCTTGAACAGAAAATTTGCATCATTGATGTTCAGCCAACAAACCTGCAGCAGCTGTGTGATGCTGTCATGTCAATATGGGCCAAAATCTCTGAGGAATTTTTCCAGCACCTCGTTGAATCTATTCCATGAAGCATTAAGGTGTTTCCAAAGGCAAAAGGTAGTCCTAACCAGTACTAGCAAGGTGTACCTAATAAAGTTTATATGTCATATAAGACACTAGATTTCACTGCTTTGTTTTATTCCTCAACTATTCCTTAGTCTCCACACACTGTATTGTATGAGATACCATTTAGCTGCAGTAAAACCTCCAACATTTAAAAATGAAGACTAGAAAAAATATTTGTAAAAAGACAAAATATTTACAGGAAACCAGGAATAGAAGTATACAGTATATACTCAGAAAATAAAAGCATATTTTACTTATTATTTATTAATGATCTCCCAAGCTTGTTATGTGTCACAACATTAATTTAAAGCTGCAGCACAGCAGTGTATAGCACCTTCTTCCCATGAACCAAAAAAGTCAGCTCTTGTTATATCTACTATAATTTGCTTGGTCACCCCTCAGACGCACCATATCAGTATCTGTTTTGTGCTTGTCTATGTCACCCTCTATACATTTGGCCAACTGTTCATATGCAATTTTGACTGTGTGGGGAGGGGTCACTGGTGGCTATACTGGGAAGATTTCCTGTGACATGCAATGCTGTCAGACTGTTAACCATCATTAAACACTTTGGACTTTTTATAGAAGCAGAGGAGGCAGCTCAAGACATTGATGTGATGCTGAAGTGTTCTCTGTCTAACCTCTGTGTGTCACTCTGGTGTTAATTAGGCTTCTGAAGCTGATGTATGTGTGCATGTGCATGAGACACGCAAGAGTTTTTTTTTTTAAATTCTTTGCATGTGTGTATGTGTCAAAGTGAATTATTTTAGAAAACTGAGCAGTAAAAACTAAGTGAAAGACTGAAAAGTTCAAAACAAGTTGCCTACTGGCTACTGCATCTTGGAGGGGAGCTTCAGTTGCGTTACAGCAGTGCCCTCTGGTGGAGACATTTCTTCATGTCTGTGTTTATATCAGACAGGGGGACACCAAAGGAATATATAGACAACATAAATGAATGTTTATTTCTATGAAAATAAGAACTGTATCTGATCTGCACTGACATCTGATATGCACTGAAAAACATAAGGGTCTGCAGACACAATGAGATTAATGAGTAAGTACCTCACCTTCTCTCTTTTATGTTTCAAGGAGGGAGCTTGGGGAAAATGATGGAAGTTTAAGATGAAGGTTAGCCACACGTGATTCAAATTAATGGTGGCACCCACACTAATCAAAATGAAAGTGCACAATAACTGGTAAGTAACACAGACGACATTCATGATGGCTTTGAGCCAACCAAATAACTATGCCGACAACAGCCACTTCACCTCGAGGTAAAACCTTTAAAACTCAGCTCATCTTTAATCTAAGGGACTGTATGAAAATGATTTACTGGGGGGAGAGGATAAACATACAAAAATAAATATAATGACTTAAACAGACTTCAAACCTGCATTCTTTCTAATGGCCAGCAGGGGGAGACTCCTCTGGCCGCAAAAAAGTCATTATATAGAAATCTATTAACATTGATGACCTCAGAAAACACCTTCTTGATAACTTTATGGTCTAGATTACAGTTCCAAGTCTGATTTAATGCAACATGGAGTTCATTCATTCATTCATCTTCTTCCACTTATCCAATTCAGTAGTCACAGGAGGTGCTGGAGCCTATCCCAGCTGTCATGAGGCAAAAGGTGGAGTACACGCTGTACAGGTCACCTGTCTCTTGCAGAACCAACACAGAGAGACAAACAACCTTTCACACACACATTCATATCTACGGTCAATTAGAATTGCCAATTAACCTAGCCCCTTTTACAGGTCTTTGGAACCCAGCCACAGATCTTTGGACTGTAGGAGGAAGCTGGTTAGAGTTGCAAAATAAAACAAAGCAGGGTATGGTTTTGGGCAGGCCAACCTTGTTATTGACAACTGGCTACCATGGAGAGTGCAAAAAGGATTCACAACAGCACTAACCAAACTTTATCATACAGAGTCTGCACTCCAAATGCCCTTAGTGTGTTGATAGGATATAGTTATGGATATCAGGACCACCTATATCCAGGTCTATTCATCTCAACAAGGTACACAGCAATGGTTTCAATGATTTTATTTCTAACTTATGAACTTACTTATTATTTGTGATGTGACTGCATTGTGCCAACGGTAAATTTTGGTGGAGGAAGGGATTGTTTTTCTTGGGTTGACCTGGACCCCTTTGTTCCAGTGAGGAGAAAACTTAATGCTTCAGCTTACCAAGGCATTTTGGACAGTTCTATGCATCCACCGTTTTGGGACTAGTCTGAGGAAGCATGATTTAGCCCCAGTACACAAAGCAAGCTCCATGAAGGCATGGCTGGATGAGTTTGGTGTGTTAGAATTTGACCGGCCCGCACAGAGCGCTGACCTCAACCCCATCCAGCACTTTTAGGAGGAACTAGAATGGAGCGAGTCAGGCGCTCTCGTTCAGTGTCTGAACGTTGTATATATGGCCTAATACTTTTGTGCATATAGTGTATCTTCTGCTTCACTGGTTGCGATAAGCATAATCAGCTGTTCTGCACAACAGAAAACACCTCTGCATACGCTGAACTACACAGTAGATTAGCTCTGAGCAGAAATTACTATTAAATCACAAATTTCCTTTTGTCTCCCTAAATGGCAAAGCATATTTTTAAGGGTGAAAGTAGAGTGAGTTTTATCTGCCTAAATAACAAACATTAAATGTCAATAAAATACATTTAAAATATGGTATTTAGGTATCGGAGGGTAAAACAGTTCATATCTTCAGCCTTTTCAGAACTGGATTAGATGAGGGGGGTAAATGATAACAGAATTGTAAAACAGGATTAAACGGAAATTAGTGAAAGGTGATGTTGATATCTGTGCTGCTGTGAAAACCAGAGGCACAAGATCAGTGCTGGCAGGGAGGGAGTCACACTGAAAAATGGGAAATGACAGAGCAAAATGGAGGGGATAGAACAGACACACAGAACAAGATGGCTGAGTGGGTAGCACTGATAGAAAAGGTTGTGACTTGTGATTAGGGCACAGAGGATGAAAGGAGTCAGAAGAAAAAGAGCACAGACGGAGAATGAGTCTGGCTGATTGGTTTCTATGGTAACCACTGACGAGGTGTGTGGGGCTAAATAAAAGAGCAGGCCCTTCTGGCTTGGTATGGATCACTGTCACCACACACGCACACACATGCTGAGGGTGTGGAGGGACATGCTTATCAGGCATTGCCAAACCTGCAGGACAGTGAGGAGTTATCTACACTCTTCGCTTAAGCAATTTAAGCAATAAAACTACTGCCAGGGGAAGTAAACAACACTGATAATCATGTTGCAGGGAAATGGTCTAAGAAACTTGGGGTCCTGGCGTTAATGTGGATAACCCACCTGACTAACCACACACCCCCATGGCTTCTTCAGCATAAGGGTGTGCCCAAGTAGACTACAAAAGGCGATTCAAAAGAACTGCTGCATGGTCCTGATGCCAGATACCACAGGACAAACCTAGAGGTCCTGTGTCCACAGCCCAGTGAGGTAGATCCATACAATATTAATCTGTTGACTGAATGTAGTGGCTAATTTCTGTATACCACTAACATATTAAGACATCCAAGAGGTCACCTAACAGTCCTGAACATGACCCCGTTACACCACATTTGTTTTATGTGGGATAGTTACTTTTGACTTCTCCTTTGTGGTGAAGGGGGTTGCCACAGCAGAAGACACTTGGTGACACTTGGGATAGGCACTGAGAGTACTTTGGTTTGTGACTGTCAAGACTTAGCCTGTGTCTCCTCCAAGTTGTGAACTGGGGATTTTTTAGTTCCTGAAGTACAGACTTCATCCTGTTGGCTGCAGTGTTGCATTCATCAGTCATTATCTGCTTGATCTTCTGCAGCAGCCGAATACCTCCAGAAGGTAAGACAGGTGCTGAGAAGACAGCTCAGTGGGGCATCAATACATATGCACAACCGGGCATCAGATACTCAGCTGAAATAATAAGCTGGCCACAGGAGAAGACAGATTTCACAGATGTCAAGACATGAAAATTCCTCACATTGCATGGAGGTTTCCACCCAAAGTCCAGCACCCTCAGGCATCAGAGCCACAATGAAACAAGGAGGATCCATGATTGCATGAGGTCTATGCTATGCTGCAGTCTATGACCTAGAAGCCTCCCTGGTGGAGAAAAAACTAAATGCAATATCACAAAACAAAATAGCTCAAAAAAGGTAAAAATTTATACAAAAGGAGCTCAATGTACCTTTGGACTGCCCCCTTGTACTCTCCCCAAGGGGTCACCACAGCAGAGTGATCTGTATTGGTAATCTGGCAGAGGTTTTACACCAGATGCAACCCTCCATGTTGAGAGGGGTTTGTGTCCCTATACCTGGAATTGAACTAGGGACCTTTCACCTGTAAGGTAAATGTGTAAACCACTACACTACAAGGGCCACAATACAGAAGGAGCTCAATAAAAAAGAAAAAAGAAAAATTAAAGCACTCAATAAATTGTAACCAAGCTAAAATACAGTAAAGAAAAGATATTCTGTATCTGTCATTATGGCAGTGGAGCTCTGCTGCCTTACCGGTAAGTGGTACCATGCTATCCATTTATGATCCATAGCCTTTCACCACAGCCACAGTCAACTGGACGCCTGTGTCAGCTGACAGAGAAATGGAAACAGCTACAAGCTGTCTACATCCAATCTGAAAACACTGTTTAAAGTTACATGGCTGTTTTGTAAAGACCACAGTACTTCAGCGTTGCCATGAGCAGCCATATCTGCTAACATCACAACATGCTACTTTGAACAATTGGAATACATGAATTGAAAAAGTTTTACGTATTTGCCTCATGTTATGAAAGGCAGTCTGCTGACACAATGCACAAATCTACTGTATAAATACAGTTTCTACCTGTGTGCCAGGTGACCCACAACCAAATTCAAATGGGGTGTGCAGCTGATCTCCGTGCAGACAGACCAGTCGGAGGCTGAATGAATTGCCGAAACTTTCAAAATTCACAAACATTAAGTAGCAGTGAGTCAAGCCATGAGTGCAACTCATAGTTAAAAAACTACAAATAAAATGACACATTTCTCCAGCCATAGGCAACAAACTGCAACCATTTTTTAAATCAAAATTATCTGAGTTGGACAATTTGAAGAAATTGGTTATTTGTTGTCTGAAGTTAGAAAGAGGCGTCGTGAAACAAGTGTGCAGACATGTCTACAAAGTGCAATGAAGGAAAAGCAGAGATGCTACAGTAGATCATTTCACACACCGCTGGTTTCACGTTGGTTGTATAAGACCCCCTCATCAGATGACGCAAAGGTCATATTGGCAGGTACAGTATGGTGAACCGCGACTCTCCAACTGCCCATTAAAGTCCCTCTAGCCAAAATCCCATTTCTCTAATACTTGCTTATTTATAGTTCACTAACATTGCTCTGTATGATTCAGTAAGCAAATCAGGCCCTGCAGCAATAGCTGTGGTTACTCAGCATGACTGTTAATCATCATCATTTATTATTTTTGAAATAAATAATTTATCAGTTTTTTTTTCCTTTGGCTTTTAGATTCAGACAGGAACTAAGCAGCATAAATTGTAATAAAGGGATACACTGTTGTATCCATTGCTGGCCAGCAGCATATTTCACCCTCACACTGATGGCTATGGGACAGCTTGTAGTATCTAGAAAAGTGGCAGCATAAGCCCTTGGCAGTCACATAATATGCAGACAGGCCCAGGAATCAAACCACAATCCCTCTTGCTTTCACGTCTGGAGGATTAACCGCCAAAACACCTCACAGTCAATAATGCAATCTTGTTTAAGGCAGTGGAGAGGCTCAGTAGTTAGCACTGTCAATTCACAGAGAGAAGCTCCTGAGTTTGGAAGTTGGATGCCCAGAAAACATGCAGCTATCATTATCCATGTAATTTGGATTCTCTGGACTACTGGTGTGGGTGTGATTGTGTACGTGTCTTTGGGCTGACAACACACAGGAGGCCTTTGCCTGTGGATGTGTGTGCATCAAAACAAGCTGTTTGTGTAAAACCGTGCTGAGTAAAGCCTTTTTCTGGACAGAAGCAGCCAGAACCAGTCCAAAGTATAATTTCTTGATGCTGTAAAGATGCATGCCTGTACTTCCACATGCCCAAATATCATTTTCACCTCTTCAGTTTCCGATCAATTTTTTCTTCCTCTTTATTAAATCATTGCTCCAGATATAAACTCTTCTTTTTCATATTTAATGCATAAAACTCTACTTTCTTTGCTCTCCAATAAAATAATCTGCCACTCTCATCACTGCATCTGACGAATACAGGGAGACTTCAAAGACAGTAAAAGCAATTAATGAAAACATTACTCAGTAATGGAGGGGCTATATCCTTCTAATATGGCTTAGAAGGCATCTTCTAATATCATATTTTAGGCGTAAGAGTTAGAAAACCATTGTTCTG
>VUQH01006270.1:2079-23427 GCA_015106775.1 Etroplus canarensis | reverse complement strand
AAAAAAAAAAAAAAAATCAAAAAAACTTCAATGCCTGAAAAGAAATTAGACCCCTAAAAAGCAGCAGGAGAGACAGAAAGCTCTGTGATGTTTTCTGTCTGCTTAGCAACAGTATCAGTAATGAGACAACGCCTCCAAATCCAGCTTATACACTGACTCAGAGCAGTGATTTCAGCTTGCATCAATGAGTCTAGTTGCAAGATTACGTCTAACCATGGGATAACTTATCAGTACTATTTACCTTTAAAAGGTGTGTTATCTGTCCACAGTGAAATTACGTTTGCATGTAGTGTAGCCAGTTATCCAGGATGGATTTTCTGGTAGTACCATGCTATTTTACAGAAAAATGATCATCAAAATAAATACCAAACACAAGAAGAACATTTAACAAAACAAAGGGGTTCAGAAACTGCATTGTCTTCCAAGGCTAGCGACCTCTTTGGTAATTTTAAACAAAGAAATTCACATCCATGCCAAAAGCTAATTTATTATTATTTTATCTGTGCTCTATCAAGGAGAAGAAACATGAATGTTTGCTCTGGCAAAGAAATAGATCTGGTGAACTAGAATTGGCTACAAGTACAGTAAGAACCACAGCAAACTGTGCACACAAACAGAGAAAAAAAAATGTATCAATGCTTACACCATCAGAGGCTGAAACTTTTCTTGGGTCATAAAAAGCGGATGAGTTTAGGAACCACAGCAACTCAGCCACCAACTGTCATGGTTCCTAGTGCCCCTCCCCACTCTCCTCACTCTCTTCCTGGCATCCTGGGATTGGTCAGAGCTCCTGGAGACAATCCCTCCCAGCTACAGCAGTGGCCTGTGCACACCTGTCTACAATCAACCCCTACAGTACTTAAGCACCGATGTTTCTCCCCATCTTTGCCAGATCGTTGTAGCTCCTAGCAGTGGTAACATCAGGCTCCTCAAGCTATCACAAATTACGTTCTTTTGTCTAGCCAGTAACTTCGCCTATATTGTCTCCTCTTCCAGATCATCTCCTGTGTGCCTCTCCACTGCTGTGAGTTTTAGGGAGAAATTGGACTCGTTCTTCCCAGCTGCCTCTAACCTGCCTGCCCACCTGTTGGACCCTGAGGATTAGTTTCTATTTCGCCACCCTCTACCCATATAAATAAACATCCTTGAACTGTTTCTGTGGTCTGCGCCTGGTTCAGTTTAGTTCAGACATGACACCAATTGGCAGACCAGGTAAAGTTACAAAGTGGGGCTGCCTCATGCTGAGGTCCATAGGATGTACAATTTGCCAGCACTTAGATGAATCAATAACTGCAGAGTGCCAAGCCTCCTCTGGCATTAACATTAGCGTAAAATCTTGGCTTTCCATGGCCAAACAGCTGCATAGATGTCTTACATTGCCAAGCACAGTGTTGAGGGTCCGATGGAGTGGCGTAAAGCACGCTGCCGCTGGACTTTGGAGCATTAGAAACACGTGGAGTGATGAATCACACTTCTCTGTCTGGCAGGCTTTTGGATGAGTTTGCATTTCGGGAATACCAGGACAGCGTTACCTGCCTGACTGTAATGTACCAACTGTAAAGTTAGGTGGAGGAGAGGAGATGTTGTTTTTCTGGAGATGGCTTGGGTCCTCTAGATCCAGTCAAGAGAAGTCTTAATGCTTCAGCTTACCAAGACATTTTGGACAATTGCGAATAGTTTGGGAAAGGCCCTTTTCTCTTCCAGCATGACTGTACAGAGCAGGATCCATAAAGGCACGTTTGAGTTTGATGTACTGTACAAGAACTTGACTGGCACACACAGAGCCCTGACCTCAACCCCACTGAACACCTTCGGGATAAACTGAAATGGAGCTTGTGAGCGAGGTCCTCTGGTCCAACGTCAGTATCTGACCTAGCAAATGCTCTCCTGAATGAATGGGAAAAATTTCCCACAGACACACTCCTTGTAGAAATCCTTCCCAGGCGAATGGAAGCTGTTATAACTGCAAAGGTGGGACCGAATCCGCATCCATACCTATGGATTTAGAATGGAGTGTCATAAAAGCTCCTATAGGTGTAATGTCGGCCCAATACTTTTGTCCATATGTTGAAGCTACAAATGTGTGCTTGCATTATCATAACAGAAAGCCCCAAAACGCAAGTCTGCAGGGTTAACTGTGCAAACCCAATACTTTTGTCCATAAAGTGCACTTCCAGTGTGAAGTGCCTGGTAGTGTATAAAGCTGCAGATCCAAAATAGCTTTTACAACCCTGCCGGCTAAACTTACCTATGCTTCCAACATTAGCAACCAAGCATTACTATCAAAGTAGAAGGAGCACGTTACTGAACCCAGCCACAGGGGCCACACGTGAGTGTACTCCTAGTGCTGGTCCCAAGCCCGGGTAGATGGGGAGTGTGGCATCAGGAAGTAAAACCTTTGCCAAATCCAAATGCGGATTGATAATACATGATCCGCTGTGGTGACCCTTAACGACCGAAAGAAGAAGAAGAAGAAGAAAGAGGAGCACATTACTGAAAGCCTATAGTAGCTTATAGCGTTTCAGTCACTTTAAAAGATGCACATCTAGAATATAATATTTTATATGTGTGTTAATAACAATCCTTGCTATTATTAGCGTTAACCTTATTAACTAGTTTGCTTTAGATGATAAATTCTGCTGGTGACAGTTGACAAACACGAGGTGCCATTTTTCATCTAAAAGGAACAATTAATAGTTTTAAAAACTACTAAGAATTTGGATAATATTACACGTTTAAGACTGTGTAACACAGCATTTGAATCATTTACTTATCATCAATTTAAATTGATATATGCAAATAAATGATTAAAAGAATACTTGTAGGGGGATTAAGCTCTACCCGCTCTTGCTCTGTCATGCACACATTCATGCTTTTATCTCTACAAGCAAAAGCAAACCTTTTTTCACTGCCATCCCTCCATTACAGGTAACAGCTGCTGGCCTCCTTTCTTTCAAAATGATTACTTGCTAGGCTTCTCCATCCCAGTTCAACCAGATAGAAATACTCTCTCTTTCAATCATACACACACAGAGACACATAGATGAAGAGTTAGCAAGGGAATTGACTGAGACCTCAGGGCTGAGAGACGATGTGTGGGAGGCACATGGCGGAGTGGCCTAATGGAGAGCTTTTGCTGTGTATCATAGCCAAAGAGACTAGTGTTTCACAGGCAGCCTCACATGGGAGGTTTTTTTAGTGTAACTACTGTATCCAGGTCCCTCCTTCACTATAGTACAGTAGGCGGACAGAGCAGATTTGCTGAGCTGTTCGGGTAAAGGGCAGAAAAAAGACAACGAGATTCCAATCATTTCATGTTCTTGCATCCAACTACAAAACATTAAATGCAAGAACTGTTAAATGCAAAAAAAATACAGTAGCACACAAGAAAACTACTACTCCCTAACATACTCCGCATCTCCAAAAACATATTAAAAGTCCAACAGCAGAAATGAAAGCTTGTTGATTGTATTGAGCATCAATCTTTCAGTTTATTTGATTACTATGATGTTTGACATTCTGGAAGAGAATTTTTCAAAAGCATTATGTTGAGCCAGTTTGTTTCTGTTGGCTGTAATTTGAGTTTTTCTTTGTTAGTTTATACAGTACTTCTTTAAATTGTAGCAAGTTGGTGTATTAAGTATGCTGAAATGACTATTTGCCTACTTGTCTACAATGCACTCATGGATGTACAAAATCACTGGCCACTTCATATTTGGCACATTATACCTGTTCAACTCTTCATTAGTATGAATATCCAATCAGCCAATCGGAAGGCAGCAAATCGAGGCTTAGTTGCAGCATGAAGACGATTTGCTGGTATGGAGAAGAAAGGTGATTTATGTGACTCTGAATGTGACATGGTCATTGGTGCCAGACAGCTGGTCTAAGTATTTCAGAAAAGGAATTTTCCCACACAACCATTTCTCGGATTTACAGAGAATGGTCCAAAAAGAGAAAGTATCCAGTGAGTGCCAGTTCTCTGGGCAAAAGTGATGCCAGAAGTCAGAGAGTGGTCAGTATGCTTTGAGCTGACAGGAAAGCAACAGTAACTCAAATAACCACTCGATAGTTACAATTTGACATAAACAACATGAAAGTATGGATCCATCCTGCCTTGTATCAAAAGTTCAGGCTACTGCTGGTGGTGTAATGGTATGAGGGATATTTTCTTGGTACTCTTTGGGTCCCTTAGTACCAACTGAGTTTTACTTACTGTACACCACAGCCTTCCTAAGTATTGCTGCTTACTATATCCATATTGAAAACATCATCTCAGGTTGGTTTCTTGAACATAATGAGTTGACTGTACTCAAATAACCTACATAGTTATCAGATCTCGATCCCACAGAGCACCTTTGGGATGTGGTGGAATAGGAAATTTGCATTATTGATGATGGTATCATGTCAGTTTTGAAACTATGCCATGAAAAATTAAGGCAGTTGTGTTCCAACCCAGTACTTGTAACGTTTAACTACTAGAGAGAGCAAGATCTGACCAACTTATGTCTGCATGACTACATGAAAGAGTATGGATTTTAACACATATAAGCAGGCAACACAAGCGATAACGTTTAAACACCACAATAGCATCTGTCAGTTTTTTTCACCCTGTCTACTCTGTTTGTCTCACGTCCATGTCTGTGTTCTCCTCACTCAACTCTCCAGTGCCCTCTGGAGAGGTGAAATTCATGTTTTGAAAACTTCAGCCAGTTCATGTTTTCCTTTAAAGAAACCTGACTGCAGATAAAGTCCAAATTACATCCAGTAAATACATTTTGCTCTACACAAACTGTCAATGCGAAAGAGGATCCAACTGTTTGAATCCACAATGATGTGACATTTGCACCTGCACCTGCAAAGCAATGATGCAAACAGCTTTTCTCATCTGTTACAGAACGATGCTTTGAATGCAAAGGGTACTCCAGCTGAAAAGCTGATGGTTGGCTTAGCTGAAGCCAATGAGCTTCTGGGCCACTTGCTTTGTCTAATTAGATTACAGACCATCTGATTACCTCACCAGTTCATGCTTTTCTCCACCTTAGTTACAATTGGATGAAGGCTCTGGGACTTCCACAGACCTCTGAGTCATCTGTCTGACTGTTCTCACAAACAATGTAGAGTACTCTTTCCACAAGGGATGAAGTGGTGTGCGTATGTGTGTGTGTGTATGTGTGTGCGAATGCAGTGTGTTAGCATGTTTGTTTGAGCATTTTCAGTCTACGACATACAATGACCTTTGGTGTGATCTGTACAACCCACACCCAAATCCCACAGTGCGGCAACCAAAAATTCACTCTGTCCGTGCTGTGACATCCACAACTACCTCGATGAATCATGCAGCACATAAATATGCTGGAAAGGCCTCAACACGCCACAGAACAACTGTAGCCACTTTGGAAAGCCACAGCTTGCCCTGGTGCTGGAACAGGTCAGAATGTGTGACGCCAAGTGAGAATGTCAGCGATGGAGAGCATGTTTGCTGAGCCGTCCCAAACGCCATGGTTCAACCTGAAAAATGTACTGCTGAGACTGAAGGGATGAAAGTGCATAAAGCTGGACGTTGAATATCGAGTTTCTCCTCACTAACAGGACTGACAATCAAAGAGATAAACCAGGAGTCAGCATGAAACTAGAAATGACCAGCGGAGATTTGGTCAAACCTTTTTGCTTGATCTGCAACGTGGGGTGAGGAGTTTTGTTTATTGAAAAGATTTTCCCTTTCTAGTGATGGCGCCCATGACACGGGATTACAGGAAAACCTGCGAGCAATATGTCAGCATGTTCACATTGCTTACCTCCACAAACAGGAAGCAGGGAACGATGGAGCTGCTGCTCTTCACGCCTGGCTTCTCTTCCGCTGCCATCTCTCTCTTTGTTTCTCGACGTTGTGTGAACAAGCCCAGCTTTCTGTCCCCTTATCCTGAAGGAGAGAGAGTAAGTCAGGTCAGTGCACTTGCCAACCCTGAGGTCATGCCCAGAGTGCGAGATTAAGTGGAATCTGTTCAGGACAAATGAGTTCTGAATACATCTGGGGCTTTCCTTGAAGTCTAATCTCTCACTTTTCACACAAGCACACTGCTGTTTATTATGCTGTTCCTATTTACCTTTTCATTGCATTTTCCAGGCTATTTGTGTGAAAGTAACAGAGGGAGAAGGGATGTTTTGTGTTTTTCTCTATGAGAATAAGCCAGGAGCCACAGTGGCCCTGTATACTCTAAAGCCTGTTAGAATATGTGTTATTTATTACTGCTCTCAATTTCATGTTTATAGAATAATTATTAACTTCAATTTTAAAAGTTCAGAACTTAAACACATAACCACAGATTTTGAAGGAATATTGTAACATTTTAAATTAAATTAATATGGGCAGTATTCTTAGTTGCATGTTTTTCTCCTGTAGATACAACTGAACCAATCTAACATACCAAACAGTAAATACAATTTTAAAATTTAACAATTCCATCCCCCTTTCATTAAGCACCATTCAGCCAGGTGCAGTACTTAACTTCAAATGGCCTATTTAATTGCCACAATCAGAGACAGAGTTTTTAAAAGAGGCTGGAAAACCCCCTGGGGGCTCCCTCCTGCTCTGGCCCCAACCTGGAGGAAAGGGTTCAGCAGCAGGAGAGAAGACATTGCACCTCCCATGCTCCCTTCAGAGGAGGGGTAAGAACCTTACCTTTGGGTAAGGTTCTTGCACCAGACCAGACTCAGCACCTGCCTCCACAAGTAGTCAGGAAAGAACTTGTTTTGGGCTGGGGGGACACGCTGGGTTGTCTGACTGATGGCTCAGAACACTTCAAGCGGTTGTAAAGATGGAAGGACAACCTCCATTGCTCACCTCCTGCAAGCAGATCACACCAGACAGTGACATGTCCAGGATGTATCCCATCTCTCACCTGACGACAGGTGGCATAGGTATGATGTGTGGCTGCTCCATCAGCTGCAAAGCCAAATCACCCGCGTAACATTTCTTCAGAGGCACTCTTCATTGCAAGGCTTTCTAACTGCAGAATGTCCCAGACAGCAGCCCGGCTGCACAACAGCAATCCAATAAGTTGAAATATGAAGCTGCAGACCTCACCTTTATAGAGAATTAATGTAGATGCTCAGCATGTCTGCGTGCTCAGGACTCTTTCTGGGATTGCTTTGTGAGGCTCCTGTAAAATCTGCCTCGGTGAATGTATTTCATTTTTCTTTTATTGAACTAGTGACAAACTTTCAAAAAGCTGCAGGTAGATTTTTATCCCCACCAGGGATGAAAAATTTATGTGTAAGGCAGGAACATGTAGACCAGAGGGGGGGAAATCCCCACCACCCTCCCAGTAAATTGCACCCTGATTATTTTATATTATTAAGACCACTGGGTTGGTCACCACCTGTGTGTAAATAATAGATTACATCACTACGGTTCATATTTCACGGGTGAAAGAGTGCCAAACCACAATGATCTTGTAGGGTTTTTTTTCTCTAATGTTGTAGGGTATTCACCTCCATGTATAAAGCTCCCTGAGGCTCTGGTGCACTGGGGCTGTATGAAGAGAATAGAGTGAACTGCATAGCACAGCATTAGCTACATATCACATCAAAATCTCAGAAACTTTTATTTAAAATGTATAGCTAAGGTGGTACGTTAAATAATACTGTGATAAATTGCATTGTGAACAGCGGTCCGATGACAATACAATGCAAAGGGATTAGCCAGGGTTGTAAGTCACACAACACATGGTGTCAAGCTACAATGGCACGGCAAAGCAAGCTGGTACAACTAACAGTGCAATATGGACACCATTTATTCAGGAGCTATATACATAGCAAGAAACTCTGATTTAATGAAGGTAAACAACTTTATTTTTATGAAAAATTTACTATCCTGAAAAACTAAAGGCATCTAAATGATTATCAGACAGCATGACCAGCTCTATAAAAGCAGACGTGTAGGCAGCTGGGTGGTTTGCAGTCTTCAGGTGTGTGTTTACACATCATAGTCTTCCCAGGAGTGGAAGTCCCAGCAAATTCACCCCAAGGTCAGACTGTGCAATGCTCAGAGAAACTGCCAAAAAACAAAAGCCCAAGAGCTGTATCCCAGGCTCTAGAGGCCTCTGTTAGCACATTAGATATTAAAGTTCATGACAGTGGAATTAGAAAAAGACTAAACAAATGATTGACAAGACTGACAGATGTCTGCAGTGACACAGACAATGTTCCGGTCTGTCGTGGTGAAGAGGGAGCTGAGCTCTAAGGCAAAGCGTTCGATTTACCGGTCTACCTACGTTGCTATCCTCACCTACGGTCCTGAACTTTGGGTAATGACCGAAAGAATGAGATCATGAATTCAGGTGACCAAAATGAGCTTTCTGCACAGGGTTGCCAGCCTCACCCTTAGAGACAGCGTGAAGAATTCAGTCATACGAGAGAGGCTCAGAGTAGAGCCACTGTTCCTCCACATCAAAAGGAGCCAGTTGAGATGGTTCAGGCATCTGATCAGGATGACCTCCTGGATGTCTCCCGCTTGATGTGTTTCGGGCACGTCCCTCTGGGAGGAGAACCTGAGGAAGACCCAGGACACGCTGGATAGACTATGTCTCCCAGCTGGCCTGGGAAGGCTTTGGTGTCCCCCCGAAGAGCTGGAGGAAGTGGCTGGGGAGAGGAAAGTCTGGTCTTCTCTGCTCAAACTGCTGTCTCGGACCCCCGGAAAAGTGGCTCAACGACTGATGGACAGACTAAACAAGTTTGGCTTATTTGGAAATGTTGCCAGGAGAAAGGCTCTTCTCTCTAAAGAAAACATGGCTGCACAGCTTAGATTGGCAAAGTTGCATCTGAACACACCATAGGATCTCTGGAATAATGTCCTTTAGACAGATGAAACCAAAGTGAAGATGTCAAAGACCCGATTGAAATGCTTTGGCGGGACATTAAGAGAGCTGTGCTTGCAACTTTGTAAAGAAGAGCGGGCCAAAATTCCTCCACACTGATGCTAGCGACTGATAAAGTCATACAGAAAACATTTACTTCGAGTTATTGCTGCTAAAGGTGGTTCTACAAGCAACTGAATCATAGGGCGTACTCAGTTTTTCAGAGGACTGTGTATTTGGATGTGTCTCCTTCATCTGTAAAAATTGCACAGATTATAAACCCTTTTCAATGAATAGCCTTTATGGTTCGAGTTTCTGCTAGATGTTTCCTTCTGCTTCGAGTCTAAGTGTCCAAGTGTATTTCTCAAATTGTCGAACTGTTCAAGGTTAGGGCTTAAGGGGTTATCGCTACAACATATCTTCGTCTCTATTAGATTACAGACAGTTGTGCCCAATTCTTCTGTATTTCCACTTAAAGAAAATAAGCAGAGAAGGGAAAATCATCATGTAAAAACACAAAGGACAAAGACTTTAACGTTGTACTACACTGAGCTGCCAGCAGCACATACAGTGTGATCTCTATTGTCACACTTGGCAAACAGCATCCAAATTGAGTAGGAGGACTCAGTGAGAGTTTGCGGTGTCTTTCTGGTTTTGTGACGGTCTTATGGACCCCGATTCTCCTGTTGTCAACGTTGGTATTAGTCAAGATCTTTCTGTAACACACAAATACATAGATATATATATATCTAAAGAGACAGTAGAGGGGAGAACGAAAGAGGTAGGAAATGAAAGAATTTCTTCTCTTTGTTTGCCCAGAAGTTATCAGACTGACCTTTATTCTGCTGGTGAATTGTGTGTTATGCGCCGGACAGCTTTTCTCCTCCTAAATTCTTCTACACTGGTGGAAAGAATAGGCCTGAGGGATGAATAAGGCATGAAGCCAAGCTCTTAGCAGCCCCCAGAACAACGCAATGTGCCAACCAAGACTGCTTTTAGAAAAGGTTGGTTGGTTGTGTGTGTCTGTACAGCTGTGTGTATGTGATACTTGTCCAAAAAAAAAAAAAAATAGCTGTCGGGATGAACAAGCAGAAGCCCCAGGTAATGGAAACCAGCAATGAGAAGAAGTGAAAGAAAGAGAGACAGAGGGAAGAATTGTTCCAGTTTCTTCTCCTCTGGAGGCTGATGGGAAGTGTTACTTTGTGTTTTGTTTCCTTGGTGGGAGGCAGCACAAGGAGACTCTCTCCCACAGTTTGGCCACTGGCTGAGAAATTGAGTTGGTGGTAGCAGATTTCCTATAGATGTAGTCCTGGGAGAAACGACTCTGGTGGCCAAAGATGAGGTAGAGAAGCTTTAAAGGATTAATATCTATAAGTGGGACATCAAGCTTGGATAATTTCAGAAAAATAATGGGAATAATAAAACCTAAGTTATATTCCCCCAGGGTGAAAGCAAACTTCTGAGCTGTCCCACTTGGTCGATATTTTTACTCGGAAGTGATCTGCAAGTGCTGATTTGGGTGGCAAGTTTGCAGCTTAATTAGTATGGGAAAATCTGTCCACTGCTCAGTATTCAGAGCAAACAAAAAGAGCCAGAGGCTGACGCAAAGCTTCTTGATCATACTGTCCTTGTATCAGGTCAATTAACAGTGTTAATCAGTGTTGGGCAGGTTACTTGAAAAATCAGTAATATATCACATAATACTAACTGCTTTGCGTATTTTGCTTTAAGAGTAACTATATTACTTGTTTACATTCTATTTAAAGTGTACTACAAGAAATTAATATATCTAAGCTGACAACTAAGATATATTAATTACATAGTTGAAACTGGTTCAGCACAACTGTTTCTAATCATTCTGAGCTACACAAAGCCAATGACTTGGTGGTGACTTGATGCCACCTTTACAACTATAAAAGCTTCCACTCCTCTGTGAAGGATTTCTACAAGATTTTGGAGAGTCTCTCTGTGGGAATTTTTGTCCATTCATCCAGAAGAGCCTTTGTGAGGTGAGACACCTCCTTTCTAGTTCAACCGAGAGGTGTTCAGTGGGGTTGAGGTCAGGGTTCTGTGTGGACCACTCAAGTTCTTCTACATCAAACTCATCCAACCTTGTCTTTATGGACCTTGCTGTGTGCACTGGGGCACAGTCATGCTAGAACAGAAACGGGCCCTCTTCTAACTGTTCCCACAAAGTTCAAGCATAGAGTTTTCCAAAATGTCTTAGTAAACTGAAGCATTAAGATTTCCCTTCACTGGAACCAAGGGGCCCAGGCCAACCTCTGAAAATAGCACTCTCTCTCCCATACCTAACTTTACAATTGGCACAGTGCAATCAGGAAAGAAACGTTCTCCTGGTATTCACCAAATTCAGACTCATCCATCACGCTATCTGATAGAGAAGCATGATGCTTTATGCTGCAGAACATATTTCTGCTGCTCCAGAGTCCAGTGGCGGCATGTGTTACACCATTCCATCTGATGCTTGGTACTGATGCAAGGCTTGCATGCAGCTGCTCGGCCATGGAAACCAATGCCATGAAGCTCCCAGTGCACAGTTCTTGTGCTGATGTTAATGCCAGAGGAGGTTCAGAACCCAGCGTTTATTAATTTCGGGAAACTTTGTGCCTCAGCACTCGGCAACCCTTCTCCGTTCTGCCATTTGGTGGCTGAGTTGCTGCTGTTTCTGATTGCTTCCGTTTTGCAGTAATACTACTTGCTGTTAAATAACTGTTGCAATGGTGGCATGTTATTACAGGGTACCTTTGGCTGCGCTCTTCCATCTCCCCAAAAGGTTGCTTTAGCAGATTAATCTACATAGTTAATTTGGCAGAGGTTTTACAACAGATGCCCTTCCTGACACAAGGGTAAGAGGGGCTTGTGTCCCCACCTGGAATCGAACCAGGCACCTTTCACTTATCAGGCGAATGTGTAAACCACAGAATCACATTCAAATTCAGCAAGCTCTTTAGAAAGACCAATGTCTGAAAAAGCAATCTTCATGGCAAGGTGCTTGATTTTATAAACCTGTGGCAATGGGACTGAATGAAACACCTGAACTCAATGAGGTATGGCCCAATACTTTTGTCCATATGGCATACATTAAGAAGCTGGAGACAACATTCGTTACACTATAACAACTGGCATTCTAAATGCAGGATTGCAGAAAAATGCAGGTGTGTTACAGTGTATTGGGCTCAGACTGCACAATATTTTTGTTATGGTAGTCACATTTTCAGATTAGGTCAATATACAGTCATAAAATTTTGCCTTGCTGCAGCTCAATCTTGCTTGACATCTTTCAAGATGCATGACATCATTGGGAGGGAAGCAATAGCAAGCAATTTCCAGGAAAAGACTGTAAACGGACAATGGCCACCGAAGCAGCGTGTGTGGCACTGACTGTCCACTTCGTTTGACAGCTGAAGAACCGATGCCCTAGGCTGTTTGGATTGCGCCAAAATTGGGCTGATATTGAGCGGTTTGAGTGAGATATGCTGCAATTTATTCTTAGCTGGATTTTATTTGTCTAGTAGACTGGAGCCCTTCATTCTGAAATTTCTTTGGAGAGATGGAAAGAAGATGCTGAACTCGGCTGCACAAAATGTAGAAGTTGTGTTGTAAATGTCAGCAGGTTATACGCAACTGATCAATTTCAAATTTATTGAGTAGCTCCTTATGCTTTTGAAAAGAATGAACTTGTAAGAGTAACTATGAAATGCTGGTTAAAATGCACTTATCTGTGTCCATGTATTTGAGTAAGTGTGTGAAAGTAAGAAGCAGTCCAGCTGGTTACTCAAAAGGCCCATGTGAAAAGGGACCTAATCTAATAGTCCATCTATCAATTAGAGAGAACCTGTCAGCACAGACAATGATGGCGAGAAACTCCTAAATAGACTAGAGCCAGAGACTTTATCGCACAGCCACACATACCAGCAGTACACCCATCAGGATATAAAACATGAGAGAACTGAAATCAAAATGGTGGAGATGAGAGAAGCAAAAGGAACTGCAGAGGGGAAAGTTGAATTAACACTGAAACGTACATACACACAAGCACGCACTTCAGGCAGAGCAGGACATTTGAATCGCCTGCTGCTCTAAGGACTCCCGTCAAAAGGGTAGACACCCAGGCAGCCATATGTCCTCTCTTTTGCCTCTGCAGTCCGCTATCCTGCCCCAGGACATCCCTGTGCATGTGAGCACACACTTACACACACACACACACACACACACACGCACTCTCTGACACACACAAAGGCTAATTGGGCATAACAATCTGGATCACGCTTGCTCCTGCTTGACCACAGAATACTCTTGCATGTCCTTTTATGCACAAGTCCACATTTGTGCAGCAGTAACATGAGAGAAGGTGCAGCAGCAATGCAGCGTTAAGACACCAACTGTCATTGAGCTTTTCCCCTCTTTCTGTGTGCTTTATTCAAACACATATAACAGTTGTAACCTAAATATCCAAGACTTTTTCAGTCCGCCCCCCCCCAAATTCTCCTTTATGGTCCATTTACAAGGAGTCAAGTGCCATCACTGGCAATCAGAACAAACTGACAAATCTCTCAGCTCTCGTGTTGCTTTGCATGTGTGTGGCCCTGCAATTGTCACACCATTCGCCTCCAGGTCAGATCCCATACACAGTCACACTGACCATACTTCTCCTATACACAGAGGCCACAAACATGAACAATGCACCTATCCTGACACCTGAGCTGAGTCACAAACAAACAGCAAACATCCCACTTCTCTGTGTAAGTGGCAATCCCTCCCTGTTATTAAAAGAACAAAGTAAAGGATGAGAGTAAAGCCATAATAGGATTTACCTAGTGCTGGATAATTAGGGCTTCTGTTTGGGGAATACCACAGAGAGACACTCCCCCCACGTTCACAGACTCTTGAAAGAAGCATGGAACAGCAGATCTTTTACCAGTTAAGGTGCAGAAAATGCAAAGCAGTGGCTTCCACAATACAGCTGCTCCATCAAGGCATCCCAGGCAGGCAGGCACGCTGTTCAAATCATCCCAGCATGGGGGAGAGGAGAGGACAACCTTCTCTTCATTCATCATTTCCCTCCATCCTTACCTTGGATCTGACGGTTGCCGTGGCACCAGATTCCTAAGCGGTGGCCATGTCAGGAGAAATGACGGGGAAGTGGTGTGAAAATCTCCTTCCACTCAGCAGTCTGTCCCTTGTCTCTCCTCCTCCTCCTCCTCCTCCTCTTCTTTCTCTTTCCTCTCCTCTTGCCTGCTGCCTCCTGGACCACAGTGAAGCGTGAGAGAGCAGACCAAGGGACGGCAGCAGCACAGGCAGCAGCAGCAGCACAGGCAGCAGCACAGTCTCCAGATCTTACACACACACACATACACACACACACACACTCTCACACTCCTTTTAATTAGCTTGTTCCAACAACCAGCGATGACTAATAAATCAAGTGGCTGAAATCACCTTCTGTGCTCCTCCGATCAAATGAGGAGACACAGAGGAGAGGGAGAGAGAGTGCAAGCACATGTGTTTGAGGGAGTAAGAGTGCATGCGTGTCTGTGTGTGTGTGTGAGAGAGAGAGAGTGCTCTAGAGCATCAGAGAGAGAGAGAGAGAGAGAGGAAGAGAGAGGAAGGGAGGGCATGCATTATGTGTGTCAGCTCATTTGTATTCAAAGCTTGTTTTGCCTCTCCATCTCTCCCCTTCTCTCTCCCTCCATCCATCCATCTCTCCTTTATCTTACTCTGTCCATCCATCCCCCCCTCCTCTGTTTCCCTCCTTTTCTTTTTCTTCACCCTCTTCTTTGTGAATGGATGTAAAGGACATGAACTTGACAGCAAAGGCAGGTCAAGGAATTCTGCAGACTAAGAAGATGGGAAGGAAGTAAAAAAGCAGGCTGCCCACGTGTGTGTGTGTGTGTGTGTGTGTGTGTGTGTGTGTGGATACATGTGCTCCTAAGGTTACTTGACTGTATGCCTCCCGTGCAGCACACGCTGGATGTGGGTTAATGATACATGGCTAGGTATTGATCCAGGTCAGAGCTGGTAACAAAGAGGCAGACAGAATGGATACTAGTGAACGTTTACCTTAAAGGTGAATGAAAGTGTGCTGTTATGCTGTGAGAAAATATATATATAGAACTGCGATACAGCCTGCACACCAGAAATATCTCTTGCGATCTGTATTTGATATAGAAAACACAGAAATAGTCATTAAAACAATGCATCATCTTACAGTGTGAAACCTCTGGAGGCGCATCTAAAAGTGTGCCAGCTCTGTAGAGGGTCAAGACAATGCCATACTGACAGATGAAAATTTGGTAAGACATTTGTGATTCCCAGGAAATGAATGCTGGGTTACTTTTCCTCCAGAGCCACTGGGGAGATGACATAATGGTTGCAACAACTTTGGTGTTTTCTTACTTTTTACACCTAAACTGCAGTCCCATCAGATTCAGAAACAGTCATGTGAAAAGAAAGAGTTTATGGAGTCATGTGGACAAACTACACTATGTGGTCAAAAGTATTGGGTCACACCTACTGCAAAGTAGAGACATTGAGGAACCAGAGCAACTCAGCCACAAAATGGCAGACCATGTAAAGTAACAGAGTGGGGACATCAAGTGCTGAGGCACATGGTGAGTAAAAGTCTCCAGTCTGCTGCCGATTCAGTAACTGCATCCTCGGCATTAACATCAGCACAAAAACTGCGCGCCAGGAGCTTCGTGGCTTGGGTTTCCAGTGGCCGGGAAGCAGCATGCAGCCTTACATCACCAAGCATAATGCCAAGTGTTGGATGGAGTGGTGTAAAACACACCTCCATTGGACTCTGGAGCATTGGGAACGTGTTTTGCGGAGTTACGACTCACGTTTCTGTATCTGGAAGTCTGATGGACAAGGCTAGGTTTGGGGAATGCTGAAAGAAAATGATCTGCCTGTCTGCACTGTGCCACTTGTAAAGTTTTGGTGGAGGAGGTTTAATGATTTGAAGTTGTTTTTCTGGGGTTAGCCTGAGCGCCTTAGTTCCAGTGAAGGGAAATCTTAATGCTTCAGTGTACCAAGACATTTTGGAAAATTCTATGCTTCCAAATTTGTGGGAACAGTTTGGAGAAGGCTCGCTTCTGCTCTAGCATGATTGCTGCCCAGTGCACAAAGCAAAATCCATAAAGGCATGGTTGAGTTTGTTGTGGAAGAACTCGAGGGGCTCACACATGAACCCTGACCTCAACTGTATCGATGAATGAATGAAGGATGAATTAGAATGGAGATTCTGAATGTCCACCCTCACATATGCTTCTCTGGATGATTGGGAAAAAATCCCCACTGACACATTCCAAAATCTTGTAGAAAGCCTTCCCATAAGGAGCAGAAGCTGTTGAAGCTCCATATCCTATGCGGTTACAGTAGAATAAGGTGTCATAAAAGCTCCTGTAGGAATGACGTGCACGTGGCCCAATCCTTTTGTCCATATGGCGCATATTTAGTGCCAAGTTAGGATAATAACAAGCTAAACTAAAATGCACCAAATATTATAAGCCATTCATTTGATTCTTAGGCTTCATATAGTCTTCCTCTTCATTGCAATATCCAAAAATTACTCCCCATTTTTAATAAAACTGAAGTTGTTTACCATAAGCCTTTTCCTCTTCTTTTTTGTTGGTAGTGGCGTCATATATAAACTACCACAACACTGGATGAGCATGTCCAACATGGCCAGAGTTTCAAGTATTGAGGTCAGCGTGTGTAGAACTTTTGACTCAAATCCCTGCGAGCTCTAAATATTTATTTTCAGCAGGTTTTTCCACTCCTTGCCCCATATGATGTCAGTGACAGTCAGCGTGCATCATGCAGAGCTGATCTAGTGAATGGTTCAAGAATAAAACATGTGATTTGGGACTGTAAGCAAAATTGGTCTCATTTAATTCACTGGATAAGTTTTGAGAATGGAAAATGTCAGATAGAATTACCTTTTACTAGAAGCTTTGATCAAAAATCAGTTTTTTGATTCTTTCGTTGTGCTGTTCACTTTCATAATGTGACAATAATAGGAGGACAGGTAAGTGTCTGCAGCTCAGAGACCCAGAGGTGTAAACTCACTAAGTTGTTCCAAGGTTTTTTCTTTCTTTCTTTTTTTTTTAAGGCAGGCTCCTGCTGGCTTCTGTTATACCCACTCTTCATTAATATAGCATTACCTTAGAGGCATTAATAACTACCAGCCTTATTTTATGCACACAGCTCCTGGCCTATTTTGGGAGTGACAGTCCATCAAGAAAGAGGCAAAGAACACCAGTAACCAACAGTGATTTAGCCTTCTCTGCTGGTGAAATGGTTAGCATGGTCACAAATAAGAAAAAAAAGACTACAAATGGAAATGGACCACTCCAGTAACACTATTTCACAATCATTTATCCACATGGAGAAGCGGTAGAATCAAATCTAATCTTTCCTTAAATAATGTACCAGTGAAATTCATCACTATTCTCTGTCATTCCTCCCAGATTACCATCTCACTACCGTTTCACCTCCCCTCCTCCAGCGCTGAGTGCTCTGTCCTGGCTTGCAGGGGTCTCAGTGGGATTGTCAGAGCAGTAGATGAGATATGGCCTGAGTGTCTTGGAAATGAGAAATCTGCCTGTGATGGGGCCGTTATGGTTTACAGCATGTTGGATGGCTGTCCCATGGGTCTCCTCTCCTCCCGGTCATATACCCTGCTCCGTTTCTCTCTGTCCATCCCCCTCTCCGGCTGCTTGCACTGTCCCCTAGCCTACATGGAAACCCCACAAACTGCGCCCTTGACTAATGGGAAGAGAAATGTGAGAGGGTGAAGGATATCGAAGGGCAAAACAAAGACAAGGAAAGGCCAAAAGGGAAGATGCCCGGACCTCAAGGAGAATTTGCTGAGCTGTGCTATGTGTGAATTGGTTGTTTCCACGGAAACCACTGCACTCGGATCCATACACAGGAAAACACACATTTAGTCAGTGGGAAGCAGGTTTGAAGCACTGTATGCATTAACACAGTTACTCATTCATGCACAATGCACTGTCAGAATCCAGTAAAGCTTGTGTATTTTCTATTTGTGCTGCACACATGCCTGTATGCATATATACAAGCATCAAAAGCTCCCTTGGTATGGCAAGAAGCCTTTCTCTACCTTTAGTTCATAATGGCGCTCAAATATTTCTCTTGTCAGAATATGACTTGGAAGCAATAATTTATAATAAAATACTTTAAAGAAGTACCAGTGAAAATATCTTCTCATCAAAACCATCATGTGTTTAAAGTGTTCATTTTTTAAACTTTTTTAAAACTGTTGTGAGAAGTAATCAGTACAGCTGAGCTTTTCTTTAGGTTGGTCAGAACTATATACACAAATACAATTTTTAAGACCAGACGGTTCAATTTATTATCACAACTATTTCAGTACTTTTAAAATATTTACACCAATATAAGTATTTAAAGTTGGTAAACTTTATTAGGTACACCTTGCTTGGACCCCCCTTTTGCCTTCAAAACTGCCACCTTGGTGCTGGAAAACAGAGATTTTAGTCCATGTTGACATAATAGCATCACACAGCTGTTGCAGATTTTGGTGGCTGATGAACGAGATGATGAACAAGATGTGTCTCTCATTCCACCACATCCCAAAGGTACTCCATCGGATTGAGATCTGGCGACTGTGGGGGCATTTGACTGCAGTGAACCCACTATTATCATGTTCAAAAAGCTGTTTTAAGATGATTTGTGACATGGAGAACTATCTTGCTGGAAGCAGCCATCACAGATGGGTACATTGTGATCATAAAGGGATGGACACGGTCAGAAACAGTACTCAGGTAGGCTGTGGTGTTTAAATGATCCTCATTTGATACTAAGGAGCACAGGCAGGATAGATACATGCTTTTGTGTTGTTTCAGTCAAATTCTGACCCTACCATCTGAATACTGCTGCAGAATTCAAGATTCATCAGTGCAGGCAACATTTTCTCAATCTTTTATTGTCTGATTTTGGTGAGCCCAGTTATTACCGGGCAGGAGTGGCAGAAATCTGCAGTCCCTTAAATGACCACTTGAATCTTGCACCAAAAGAGAGTCTATCCCTGTAGAGCCCTATGTTAAAATGTCCAGTGTTACAGCAGAAATATAAACAGTTTTGGTCACTGTAACTAATTTCTTTTATTTTGTTTAGAATTCACCTGTTTAAATTAGATTACAGCTTGATAACTCTCTAAGTTGCCATCTTAACAATGCTGCTACAGAAAGTGTTTGCCGTCTTCATCGAGGCGGTAAGAAGAAGTGGATGAAGCGAAATTAGATGAGACAGCCGACGGGCTTCAGAGGAAAGGAGTTTTAAACTGTGTCTCCCGTCTTTCATCATGGGGAACGGTTTAATGTGTTTCATGGCAACACAGCTACACCGGTTTAAAGCAGCTACCTGTCTGCTAGGCTTCACCTTGGCTAATTTGAGTCACTAAACTACTCTTGACCGTGTTTGGTTTTGGTGTATTTTGGAGCATTATTAATGCATTTACCAGGCAAATGCGACAAATGCCAAACACAAGGTGTAAAAAAGATTACCAGTAGGTGATGTGACAGTGGCTACATCCATCTTCTGTATACATTTTATGGTTAGCTCAAACATCAGCTACAGTATATCCATTATTATAGCTGTCTATCCATTACCTGTAGCGAAGTATTTCACTCATTCATCCATTAATTTTAGTCATTAATTTCTATGGCCTCTCTGTGGTGTTTAGGTATTACAATTTACCCAATATGTATAAAATTAAAATAATAAGTTAATACGTTTGGAGATTTGGACGACCCTGTTCAGTAACTATGAAGCTATTGTATTCTTACTAATTTATAAATGATGGATTATTTGTTTTTTTAAAAATGACAGGGGTGGGGAACTGGCAGATTTGGCTCTCTTTAGAGTCATACAAGCTGATCCTCCCGTTTCCAATCTTTATGTCGCTCTCCAGGAGGTGTGGCAGCCTGACCTGATTACCTACGGGACTTACCTGCAAGACCGAGCTGCCACACCTGACGCTGATACACCTGTGTACTGGAGAGTCACTCTTAAGCCCGGCGGCGAGCGCTGCTCGTCGCCCGTTCGTTGTGTGTGCTTCGCTGCAGTCGCTTTGGTTCCTGAGACACTGTCATCACTTCACCTTCGTTTCCCTGCGAGCTCTGGCCGAGCTCATGAACTTGCCCCGCTGCTGGATCCCTGTGTTGGATTAACCTGCCTTCTCCCTCCAGCCAGCGGCTCGTGCTTAATAAAAGAACTGCTGAACTTTTACTCCTGCGTCCTGCGTTTGGGTTCGTTTATATTCAGACATGACAGAACGAACTGGCCATCAAGCGAACCCAGCGGACGACAGTTCCCTTCAGCGGGTGATCTCAGCTCTGGAGGAACATGGACAGGTGCTTCAGTTTCTCGCTGCGAAACAAGATCAGCACGCTCAAAATCTCGCCGAGCTGGGCGGGATGGTTCATTCCTGCGAGTCTCGCCTGCGTTCGCAGCCTCCTCAGCCACGCCCTCAGCTGGACCGGGACTGCCTCCCTCGCCTCCGGATCCCCCGGAGCGAGCGCTGCCTACCCCCGAGAGCTTCTCTGGTGAGTCTTCCAAAGCTAAGGGCTTCCTGACACAGTGCAAGCTGGTTTTTGGCCAGCTGCACCGAACGTATGCTTCTGATGGCGCTAAGATAGCATTTATAATGAATCTGTTCACAGGAAGAGCCCTTCAGTGGGGTCAGGCTTTAGTGAACTCGTGTGATGAGATTACTTACTCTGAGTTCATTACCAAGTTTCAGACTGTTTGTCCAGATCGCGAACGCTGATGCCTCCGCTCACTGCCTCTTTACCCTCCGCCAGGGCGGCTGGAGGTTTTCTGATTATGCTGTAGATTTTTGGATTCTTGCAGAGGAGACTGGCTGGGAGGCGAGCGCGCTCTGCAGAGCGCTCCTGAACGGACTGAACAAGACCCTGCGGAGAGAGCCGGCGGTGAGAGAGTTACCACCAACCCTGGAGGAGTTAGTCGCACTGTGCACGCGCCTGGATGACTACCTGCGGGAGAGCCGCACTCTTCGCAGCTGCAGGCCGCGCAAACCAGCAACTTGTCACCCCTCCTCACGGGATTTTGGAGCTTCTGTGGGACCCAGCGCTGAACCCGCCTGCATGAGTGAGCCCATGCAGCTGGGCAGGTCTCACCTTTCACCTGAGGAGCGCAGCCGGAGGATAGTGACGGGTGAGTGCCTGTATTGTGGGGTGAGAGGCCATAATATTAGCAACTGCCGGCAACGGCCAAAAGATTAGGTCCGTCAGTGGGTGTGGGGACACTGACGGGCCTAGGAGCTACTAATTCAGCTCTTCCCCACCTAATGATTAACACTAAACTGGGGGAAGCGGGCAACCAATCTTCTCTCCAGGCTCCCATCGACTCAGGTGCCGAGCAAAACTTTGTGGATATCGGCTTGGCTAAGGCTCTCTCCTTG
>VUQH01006268.1:9516-33871 GCA_015106775.1 Etroplus canarensis | reverse complement strand
TCTAATAATTGCTCCCACAGTTGATTTCTTCACACCAAGCTGCTTACCTATTGCAGATTCAGTCTTCCCAGCCTGGTGCAGGTCTACAGTTTTGTTTCTGGTGTCCTTTGACAGCTCTTTGGTCTTGGCCATAGTGGAGTTTGGAGTGTGACTGTTTGAGGTTGTGGACAGGTGTCTTTTATACTGATGACAAGTTCAAACAGGTGCCATTAATACAGGTAACGAGTGGAGGAGAGAGAAGCCTCTTAAAGAAGAAGTTACAGGTCTGTGAGAGCCAGAAATCTTGCTTGTTTGTAGGTGACCAAATACTTATTTTACCGAGGAATTTACCAATTAATTCATTAAAAATCCTACAATGTGATTTCCTGGATTCTTTCCCCCCATTCTGTCTCTCATAGTTGAAGTGTACCTGTAATGAAAATTACAGGCCTCTCTCATCTTTTGAAGTGGGAGAACTTGTACAATTGGTGGCTGACTAAATACTTTTTTGCCCCACTGTATATCACTACGCAGTCCTGTGAAAAACTAAGAAAACCTTTACTGCTTCCGTAGAATTTAAGAGGGTAAGTAACAGCTAGGTGCTGCGAATGAGCCTCTATTAAAGCAGAAGTTTTGGCATTTTGCTGCTATGGTGCATTTAGGCACATGTTAACACAATTCCACAAACGTCCCAGGAGTGGATGTCCCATCAAATTCAGCCCAAGATCAGTCTGTGTAATGAGCAGAGAAATAGAAAAAAGAAAAAAACGAGAAAAGAGAGAAAAGAACCCAAGCGCAAAATAGATGTTAATGTTCATGGCAGTACAGTTAGAAAAAGGCTGAATAATTATAACTTATTTGGATAGGTTACCAGTAGAAAGCCTCTTCTTTTGAAAAAAAAAACATGGGAACATGGCAAGGTCTGCAAACCAGAAGACTTGTGGAACAATGTCTTTTGGGCAGCTGAGACCAAAGTGGAAATTTTTGGCCATAATGCACAGCACCATGTTTGGCAAAAACGAAATATAGCATAGTACTGTAGCACCTCATATCATCTGTCAAACATGGTGGGTGATGATTTGGGCTTGTTTTGCAGCTACAGGTCCTGGGCATCTTGGAGTCACTGAGTTGACCATGAGCCATGAACTCCTCTGTATACCAAAGTATTCTTTGGCCACCTGTCCCACAGCTAAAGCTTGGCCAAAACTGGATCATGCAACAAAACAATGATCCCAAGCACTCAAACAAATATACAACAAAAATCAAGTGTTGCCATGGCTCAGTCAAAGTCAAGATCTCAACTCTTTGAAATGCTTAAGTGAGTTTTACATTAATTAATGCCCACAAACCTTAATGAACTAAAGCAACTTTGTAAATAACAATGGGCCAAAATTCCTCGACACTGATGTGAGAGACTGATAAAATCATACAGAAAATGATTACTTAAAATTATTGTTGCTAAAGATGGTTCAACGAGCTATTGAATCATGGGGTGTACTTAGTTTTTTTTACATGACTGCGTAGAGTCCAGTGAAAACTTTATTTTCACATGACTGTGCTTTGACCAAACCGATTTAGTCTGTGGCCTTCATCGGGGTAATCATCATGATAACAGTGATAGTTTTGATCTCCTCTAGTCACTGCAGTGACACAATCTTACCATACTGATACTAATATGACTAACATCAGCTGATCCTAATAAACTTTGTGATTAAACGGCCAGTCAGGCTATGATAATAACTCAATGTGTGTGGGTTTGATAACATTCTGAATCACAATGCTATGAGGGCAATGAAATGAAAACTGTCAGACAGAAAGTTGTAAAAATAAAGATGCTGAGTTCAATAAGGATGAACTGCAAGTTGAGTGACAATAGTCTGCACGCTTGATCATTTTAAGACCCTACTCATGTTATACATGTTTATGTAAGCACTTCTGGCTGCTCCATTGTATTTCTCCAAGTGTTAACCAAAGCAGATGAATCTGCATTTCTGATTTGGGACAGATTTATACCAGATGCCCTTCCTGACACAACCCTCTCATTGTGGAAGGGGCTTGTGTTTCTGCTTGGGCTCGAACTAAGAATCTTCGACATGCAAGGCAAGTTTGTAAGATGCTACATGATGTAAAAGCTTCTATTATAGGCTGCTTTAGAAACAAAATCCAAGGACTGCCAGACTAGAAAACATTCTTTTCTCTGAACAATCTTTGCACAAAAACAGCTGATCTTAACAAGCCCTTTTTTCTCTATTTGAGTCTCATCAACCACAGTTCTTAAAACAAAAATATTAGCAAGACTGCCTCAGCAAGAAGCAATACAGATCAAGCAGACCCATGAATTGGTATCGAACACACTCACACACCGGTCTCAAATAATCTTCAAATGATATACATATCACAAGCGGGTTGAAAGCATGGTTTCAGAGCTATAAGGAAAATTATTATTTTTTCACTGATAAAATGGACATTTTCTCTTTGGTGCTCTTATTATTATATAAACTTTTTCCCAGAAATATTTTCTCATTCATGATCCCTGAAAATCTAAGTATTTTTTTTAAATCACATCTTCCAATCAGCCAGGCATGAGACTGAAAGAACAGCTCAATCTAGTATGATTACAGCTGGTCCCAGACACTACCTGACTTAGACAGAGGGGAGAAGAGATGAGGAGAGGCAGAAACTCAGGAATGAGAGAGAGCACAGTGATAAGTGAGCTTGAGCATGCGGTAGTAGTGCACTAATCACGGTCTCCGGCTGAAGAAACACACAGGCGCCTCACAGGTTATTGAGAGATAATGGGATTCTTAAGGCAGCAGACACACGACCAAAGACAGAGATGAAATTTGAAAATAAATAATGCAAAATTCTCCTTCTCTTTCCAACTGTGTGTATGTGTGTTGGGTTGTGATAGCCATGCATGTTTATGCCTGTTGCAACTCCAGAGTAACTTTTCAGTGTGATGAAAAAATGAGGAAATAAGCTATTAGTCAATATGGGAATAGAAACAAAAAGTTTGAGCAGTGATTTAAGATTTCTACTCATAAAATTGTAAAATAAAAATCACCAAGAAAATAAAGCTGTGTAAAATAAAAGCATTTTGTGATATCTAGTGACACTTATGACTGCTACTTTGGCTTGTGGCACTTGCGGGAAGAGAAAACTTTTGTAAATATGTGCATGAAGGTTATAATAGGATGATGCAGAGAAGTTTGCTTCACTTTTGTTCAAATACTGAAACACAACCTTTATTAAAAGGTTATTTTCTGGATCCTCGTGTGTGTACATTTATCATATTGTCAACTTTGTAGATGTGACTCTGTAACGAATACTGTTTCAGTTTATGCCACAGCCCCCTCTATAGCCATTTCATAGCTACAGGGTTGTCATCACTGTGATTGATCAAGGTCTTGTAACAGTGCTGTTTCATAAACAGCTGCCGGGTGCTGCTGTAAAATCACCCACTGTGGTATCTCTTTAAGATCCCATTTTCATATTTACTTTGATTACTTTGCCCATGAACACGCTCTTACTTCCTGAAATTTACTGTAAGTCAGAAATAATTCACCCACTCAACTGGCACAGCTCTCTGATGGAGCATGGCAGGCAGACAGTCAGCTCTGGCCTGTCTTTAGAAGAAACTCAAAGTGCATCTTTTAAAGAGTAATAGTACTAATAAATCAGTTTTAAAAACAAATTATGTATAATTATGAACTAATAGTTTTGACTAAACATGATAAACTTCCAGCTGGAAAGTTTTCCTCTGATATTTCTGCATGACATCAACATGCAAGACAAGCTGGTTACTAAAGCTGGTCTGTCTTGCTGACCTGTGACACACTCCTCTTCCACACATTCGCTTTCAGTCGGTATCTCCAGCAGCACAAACTGTAAGCTGTCACTTATTCCCTGCCACAGTGACCTCTGTCAGGCCAGTGTCACTTTTGGGGAAAAGGGTTTTCATGCCATCCACACACACTTGCTATTCGACTTGTTTATTTATTTGTTTGTCTCTTTGTTTGCTGTTGTCTGCATTCATTGTGTCAGTCTTATGCGCTCCAAACACGCCCCTGCTGTCAAAGTCAAATGTCTCGCCACCTCTGGTTGCTTGGCTCTGAAGTGTCCATCGGCAGTGAGGTGTTGGATTTCACCTGTCAACAGATCCACTGTTTACTTTCTGGCACTTGGTGCAAACTTTTTCGTTGGCTCCCCCTTTCTAAACTGGTACTTCATCCCAAGCTAAAGAAATGATACAGAATTATTCAGCATGAGTCAATTCATGTGACTCAGTCTGCAAAGAGAAGAGCGCCACTCACCATGTGGCTCTTATCTTACTGTAGTCCATTTCCATTTCATGTGCATTATGGCTAAAAATACACAAATCAGAAGCTGTAGGGCTACTGGAGCCTTTGAAATGTTCAGTGGAGAATCTCAGCATCCTAAACTCATCACTTAGTATACACAAACTTGAAAAAGTGGTGGACCTTATGACTGAAGTATGTTCAGGCCTCAGTTTCCTGCTTCTTTCCTCCAACACTGTCTGTACCAAGTCACAGGTCAAGCCAATTATTCAACCAGGCTTTTTAATCAGCTTAATCCGTCCCTTTCATTAACATGGGTTCCAGTACTGGATTTTTGGGGCTTATGCTGATGCCAGTTTTTAGAGAGTAAAAATGACCTAAATTGACATATTAATAACAAGTTTACAAAGGGAAAATAATTAAATGTGGCATGCTCCCCTTATGCCTATGTGGTTTCTCTCTGGGTACTCCAACTTCCTTCTACACTCCAAAGACATGCTTGTTAGGCTAATTGGTGATTCTAAATTGGCTGTAGGTATGAATGTGAGCATGAACGACTGTCTGCCCCTGTTGTGTTCCCTGACTAGTGGCCCGTCCAGAGCGTACCTCAGCACTTCCCCAGTGACAGCTGGGTTAGGCTCCAACCTGCTGCGACCCTGAACTGGGTAAGCTGTTAAGATATGGGATAGATGGACAACAATTTGATGATGATTTTTATTAAGTTTACAGCAATGTTTTGCACAAATTAGTAATTACGTTACCATTAACACACTCCAAAACTCTGCACTGCCTTCTGCTGAACTATGATGCAGATATATGCCGCAGACAGTGCTGACAAAGTAGTTTGCAACACTCCTATGTGATGACACCACTTCCTAATGACCCAAGCAACACGTTCTGCATTATAATCTGTAAAGAAAAAGTGCTTTTCTTTCAGTACATATCAGACAGCATATCAGTTACCGGTTATGAAAACCCCATTTTCAGAAAAGTTTAGATATTTTTCAAGATGCAATAAAAATTAAAATATGTGATATTTTGGAAATATGCACAAACTTTGAATCTGATGCCTGCAACATGCTCAACAAGAGTTAGGATAAAGTTCAAATAAGAGTGAAAAATCCTAAGAATATTCAATTAACATCAGTTTGTAAGACTCCACATTAAAGAGGCTAATTGGGAACAGGTGAGGTACCATGACTGGGTGTAAAAGTAGCATCCATCAAAGCCTCAGTCTTTGAAAGCAAGGATGGGTTTTGGCTCACCCCTTTTTGTCAAAATTTGTGAGAGAAATGTTAGTCAATTCAGCATAAACATTCTTAATGCAAGATTGCAGAGAATTTAGATCTTTCAATATCCACAGTACACAATATTGTGAAAGATTCAGAGAATTCCAAGACATCTCAGAGCGTAAAAGGGAAGATCAGAAACTGCTGATGAATGTGTATGATCTTCAAGCAAACAGGGGACCCTGCCAAAGAAACCATCATGCTACTGTGATTGTCACCACAGTCCACTGCTGCATCCAGAAATGCAACTTGGAACTGTATTATGCAAGGAGGAAGCCATACATCAAGAAACACCACCAAGTTCTCAGGCAGAGATCATCTCAGATGAACCAAAAGGCAGTGGAACCATGTGCTGTGGTAAGATGGGTCCACATTTCAGCTTGTTTTTGGAAAAAATGAGTGTCAAGTTTATCATGCCTAAGATGAAATCAGCCACCCAGAGACAGGTGCAAATCAAGCATCTGTGATCATATGGGTGTGCATCACCACATATGTGAAGGTAGCAGTGACTCTGAGACATACATTAGGATTTTAGAGATATATTTGCAGTCATCAAGGCGACGTCTCTTCTCGAGACACCCATGTTTACTTCAGCAGGACAATGGCAGACTACATTATATACAAGCCACAACAGTGTGGCTTTGTAGATGCAGAGAGCATGTGCTTGACTGGCCTATTGTCAGTTCATATCTATCTACTATTGAAAATGTATGGTGCCTCATAAAATGAAGGAACACAGAATGGACCACAGACTTTTCAGTAGCTGATATTTTACACTACCACTCAAAAGTTTTTGGATTACTTGGAAATTCTCTTGTTTTCCATGGAAAGACACACAAAATTAATCTAAATAGGAAACATAGCAAATGAACAGGACGTCCTGACATTGTCAGAGGGAGAAAAAATTATTTTAATGGAAATTATGTTCTTTAAACTGTGTCTTCATTAAAAAAAACCACCTTTTTCAGCAATTACAGCCTAGCAGACCTTAGGTATTCTAGCTATCAAATGTTCAAGGTAATCTGATGAGATTTCACCCCGTGCTTCTCAGAGCATGTCCCACAAGATGAATTGACTTAATGGAGTCTTCCTCCATGCTATATGGTCAAGCTGCTCCCACAACACCTTAACAGGGTTCAGGTCTGGGGACTGTGCTGGCCACTCCATTACAGCCAGAATTCTGACTGACTTCTTTATTCTTTTTTCTGAATTCTTTAAATATTGCAGACACATTTTGGAGGTGTGTTTTAGGTCATTATCCTGTTGCAGGTTGAAATTGGCCCAATCAAGTGCTGCCCACAGGGTATGACATGGCATTACAAAATCTTGCGATAGCTTTCCTTCCTCAGGTCTCTTCAACTCTGTATAAATCTCCAGTTTTACCACCTCCAAAATACCCCCAGACCATCATGCTGCCTCCACCATGCTTAACTGATGGCATCAAGCACTTTACTTGCATCTTTTCTTTTCTTCTGTGTCTCACAAATGTTCTCCTTTTTGATCCAAAGACCTCAAACTTGGACTCCACACCACCTATATCCAGTCTTCCACTGTCAAATGTCTGTAGTTTTTGCCCACCTCAGTCTTTTCTTTTTATTGGCCAGTCTACAATATGGCCTTTTCGTGGCAATTCCGACATGAAGTCCAGCATCCTGAAGTCACCTTTTCACTGTTGAAGCTGCCACTAGTGTGTGATGGATACTATTTAGTGCAGCTGCCATTTGATGAGCTGTGAGACATCTTTGTCTTAAACTACACACTCTTAGATATTTGTCTTCTTGCACAGCTGTGCATCAGCAACGCCTGCTCGTTTTTCTGTCCTTGTTAGAGCCAGTTTGTGCTGTTCTCTGAAAGGAGTAGTTAACAGCATGGTAAGAAATTTTAAGTTTCCTCCTAAGTTCTCACACTGAATAGCTTTCTGTTCTAAGAATGACAATAGACTGACAGGTCTTTACAGAAAGTTCTTTCTTTCTGGCCATCTGAGACTATAAACTAACAAACTGCTGGTGCTTCAGATACTAAACTAACCTAAAGAATCCCCTTATTAGTACAGTGGTTTTTGTATTCTGATTCTGATTCTGATTCAGCTGTGCAACACAATTGAAAAAGGGTTTTCTAATGATCAATTAGCCTTATAGAATGATTAACTTGCATTAGCAGCCATACTAGGAGATTGATGGAGAGAACTAACATTTGCTGATAATAGGCCTCTACGCAAAAATGTAGATCATTCTTTATAAACTTTGGATTAATTTTAACTGTTTGTGAAACTGATAAAATATTTTTGTGAATTGTATGAAAATGAAAAATTTTCTTTGGAAAACAATGAAATTTGCAAGTGATCACAAACGTTTGAGCATTTATCAAGCAATAATGGGCAAGATTTCCACCTGCAAAACTATAACAATTGGTATCCTCATTTCCAACATGATTAAATTGAAAGGTGATGTAAAACAATGATAAACATGCCTCTGCCTCAACTTTTTTTGAGTGTGTTGCAGTAAACCAATTCTATTTTTTTTCTGTATTGACTAAATGCAGTTAAATTTGTGAGTAAAACTGTGGGAAAAAAAACCTTTTCTTTGTACTTTTCTCAGTTAAATAAAGGTTTACATGATTTATTATTTTTATTTATTTTTTATTTTATTTTTTTATTTTATTTTATTATTTTTATTTTTAATACATTTTGGAAAAAGTCTCAACTTTTCTGGAAATAGGATTTGTAGATCAATATAGGCTGAAAATCTTGACATGCTGTCAGGTTCTACTTTCATTACTCCTCTGAATAGTCTAAGAGAAAACATTTAAACACCTCTAGCTGTCCTTCAGTGTTGTAAAATATAAATTTTCTGATCAAATTAACTTTAACCTATGTAGGGTACTAATACTGACTGTTTGATGTCAATAAATGACTCTGTATAGAGTGAAGCAACTATAAACTAACTCAAAGCTAACAATAGGGCAGTAAACAATGTACAATATATTGCAGCTTAAGAATTTCTGGATTTGGTGGCAATTAGGCAGACTTAAAAGTATAGTGAATATTAGACTTGCATGACAGGAAGATGACTCAAAAGGAATGATAATGTTCCACCTGTAAAGGTTTCAAAAAAGGGTGAAATATTAATGCCCCATCTGAAAGTCACCACTCAGTTTAACATGTCTGAGCAAATCAGAGCTGAGAATGAGATATTTCTGTTTTACATGATTCTGCTCATCTGTAGCACATCTCACTGGTCTCACTGCTCAGTGGGTCAGTAAAAAACACACATAATGAACCAAATTCAGATTTCATTCTGGTGGATGATATCCCTGTCAGCCTGACTCTTGATAAAACACCCTGCAGAAGTAAATTTGTGTCAATCCACACTCAGTTTAGGTCCATTACTGAGTATTGTGACAAGCATCTCAGGACATACAAGGTGAAGCAATTTAAGCTGAATTTAATGAGAGCTATTTGAAGAGAGTCAAAGTCTAATGATGTATATCTTCCTGTTTAGTGACTCTGTGTGCAATGTACATGATTGTATACCGTAACTTCCAAACAGCCTGGATTACGAGTCTGTTCAAGAAAGCTTTCCGACTCCTGATCTGCACACTGGAGACAGACTATTGGATCTGAATCCTGTTTTACAAGGCAAAGTCAACTTGCTCCGGTTCTCTTCATGTTACTTGGCTTTACTGACCCTATTCATTTTGAACAATCAATAAATTACAATATGAACAACTGTATATACTTCCTTAAGAGAACTGTTTTCTGTTTTCTAATGGCTTCACTTCTTTGGTCTTCTCCAAGCCCTCATTTTTGTGGTTTTCAGCCCTAACTAATGGTGACTCAATGAACACCTCAGGGAGTTCCCCTTTGGTCTGGTCTATTTGAGAACAAAGGAGATTATTCCTGAGTGGTAGTCCCTGATCTCAAATTATACCAAAATTATAGAGCAGTTTAAAAATCATAACCAAGTACTGCATGAGCTTTATCCCTACTCCTGCATTTTCCTTTAAACATCAGCAGAATGCACACATTTAAACTGTGTTTTAAGTACACTACTGTGGAAAAGTCTTGAGCCACCCAACATTTCTTCATATTTTGCAGAAAAATGGGAAATGCAGTATAGTACATAAGTCAACAACAGAGTCTGTGCAGTTCTAAAGAGCTTGAAAGATTTGATAAGACCACATTTATTCTTCAGCACAGCCTGGACTCTCTTGGGCAAGCTTTTTTTATAAGTTCTTTAAGTAGTTTTCAAAACAGTTCTCTAGACTGGACATTCCCAAGTTCTTCTTTAGATTTTGGCTTCCTTTTTGTTACCATTCTCTGACAAGATGATCCCATATTGCTTCACTAATGTTGAGGTTTGGTCAGTCTGTGACCAATAGTGTTCCAGTTGTGAGTTTTCATGCAGGTAGGCTTTTACTTCGTTGGCAGTGTGTCTGGGATCAGTGTCATGCTGAAATATGAACCTGTTGCCAATCAGACACTTTCCAGACAGTATTGTGTGGATCAAACTGTGATGTATGTTTCTTCTTTCATAATTCCCTCAGTTTTGGCAAGCTCTCCAACACCACTGGCTGAAAAGTAGCCCAAAACCATGACAGAGCCTCCACCATGTTTTACAGATGGTTCTAGACACTCATTCTTGTACCTCTATCCTGACCTCCTCCGTTCATATTTGAACCGAAAAATTTTAAATATGGAGTCATCACTCAATAGTGTCCCTGGTAGTGTAGTGATTTGCACATTCGCCTTTGAAGCGAAAGGTCCCTGGTTCGATTCCAGGTGGGGACTCAAGCCCTTCTCATTATGGAGGATTGTGTCAGGAAGGGCATCTAGTGTAAAACCTCTGCCATATTACCAATGTGGATTAATCCGCTGTGGCGACACCTTGGTGGAGAATACAAGGGAGTAGCCAAAAGGTACATTCATCACTCAATAAAACTTGTTATCACTGATTTTCAGTCCACTTCTTGTACAATTTGGCATACTTCAGCCTGTTCTCTCTGTGTCCATTCCTTAAGAATGTTTTCTTGATAGCCACCCTTCCACTGAGACCATTTCTGAAGAGGCTTCAGCGAACAATTGATCGATCAACTGAAGAGCCAGATGCATCTTTCAGGTCTCTGCTGATTTTTTCTGTCTTAAAGACATGACTTTCAGATACTATTCATCTGCTGTAGAGAGTTTTTAGATCCAACACTTCTTCTTTTGCCCTCTACTTGTCCAGTTTCCTCCAATTTTTTAAGGGTGAGCTACACACCATGAAAATGGTCAGGTACAAGGACCGGAAAGGAAATGAGTGAAAAAAAAACAACATCTAAAGAAAAACTTTGAAAGATTATTAAAAAGCCACAAAACCTATTGCCTGAGACAATTTTAAATAATTACAAGAAAGTCTGACTCCTTTTGCACAGTACTACAACTTGGAAGCTCTTAGATCTTTAGGATTATATTATATTAGTCATTTCAAATTAAATTTAATGTCATTTAACTGGCTTTATCTTTTATTGCCCCAATGTCCTATTTAAAGAATGTTGTACTAAGAAATGTGAAAAAGGCTTCTCGTCTGTGTAGTGTAAGTATAGATAAACAATATGACACATAGTCGTGCTTTGAAAAAACTTTCTTAACAAGAAGAAGAAGTTCAGTGTGACTATATACAATCCTAAATCTAACCCAGCTGGAGCAAATACAGAGCAGAGGGTAATGAGTCTTATTATTTTCTCCCAATGCACAGTGTGTACACTTAACCTGTCCCCTCCTTGTGAGGTACACAATGCAGACCAGAATTCTAATGTTGTCATTTCACAGCTCTAAAAGACTTTCATAACAAGTTGTTGTGGAAGATGAGTGAGAGTGAATGAACTGAAAGGAGGCTGAATTTTTATTCGCAGCCTTATCATGAAAGCAGGAGAAAAATCCTACATGCAGCTACACCTGCTGAATTCATTACACCTGCTTTAATTGTTTTACATCTTCACTTATGTGGACACCACATGCACTAAACACATTCAGGGAAATCACAAGATTTTCACTCACTGACGCACACGCTGGCCTTTTAAACTGCTTAAAACCCAGCTACACACTCTCTAGGGCAATTAATTGGTTCCCTTGGGCTTGTCGTTACCTGCTTGGACTCATGGGAGGGATGGGACTACATGACAGGTGCAAGGAGGTGGATGCCCATACAGATCAGAGATGTCTTAATTGTACCACTGTCGCTTTACGTGTCAGTTCGCCGCAACGCAGTAAGAACTCATGACAGACAGAGACCGGACTTTCGTATTACAGAAAATTATTCTTCCTACTTTATACTGCAGCTGAAATTAAGCTTTGCTTGTGGGATTTAACAAATACTCAGTGAACTCTTTCAAAACCTTTTTAACCTACTTATGAATCTTTCTTTATTAGTGAACTAATGGTATTTCTACTTCAGCATTTGAGAAATATGAAACTGAGACAGTTCGGTTTTTCTCGAAAGGGAAAATTATACACATTATAGCCATATAAACTACAGTTAAATGAGACTTTCAATAAAACCAATTTTAACCATGACTTTTTCTGTTTTTAACCATGTGAATTCAAACCTGCCTGACGTATTGGACGTGACAGCACACTGAAAGCAAGCAATTATAGCATTACACGGTCAGTTCAATATACACTGACATTTATCACAGATAGAGTGTGACTGTAGAGGAGTTCATCCAGAAGATGGAATGATTTGACTCTGCATAATGGGCATGGGCAGTTTTATACAAGTCCTTTAATTAGATTTGGATTTTGAATAGTCTCTTAAAAATAAGATTTTTAAGGGCCAAATTACCTGAAAATAATTATTTTCTTGAAACAAATCTATAGTTTCATAAATGAACCACAATTATGGTTGTCAGCAATTTACCTAAACTCTTCTTTGTGGGCAACCAGCTCAGTTGTGGAGACACTCAAGTGCACTCACCTCAGACATGTACATCTACAATAAGGGTTTGCAGTCATGTGAAGATTATTCTGCACTGAAACACACAGTTACAGTTAAATCTTTAAAACAGAAATCTATGGCAAACAACACTAAGCCTGTCAGGATGGACAAGAAAATCTTTTTAACAGCCATCAGCCCACAGAAGCTAAATTTGCAATTTAGCAAGAAATTTCTCCCTGTGATTAATAAAGGATTTTGATTCTGATTGAATAATTTTGTTAACCTCTTAAACTTAAGTAAGTAGTAATTTTAGTAAGAAGTAATTTCCCTCCAGGGATTAATAAAGTATTCTGATTCTGATTCTGATTCTTAAAACACCAGTTTAGGGCCAGTTATGCAATGCAACTTAAAAAAATCAAAACCATTATTTAAAATTCTAGTGACTAGAGAAATATGAATAAATTGATGCGGAATATAATGTGCAATATTTCCATTTGACTTGGAGTGTGAAGCTATAAATTATATGAGTGCAGACAACATAGTTCCAATGAAAATAGCAAAAGACGAGCATAGTGCCAGGCAACATGGAACAAGCAGCGTTTGACATTTTAAAAAAGAAGAGAAGGGCAAAACATATCTAGAGGTTATCCAAAAGTAAAGACTTCACACTCTGCCTGTTCTGGTTGCTTAGAGAGTCAACATCCCACTCAGCCATGTAAAACTTCTTCGACCCACCTCTGATACATTCAGCACTGTTGCTTCGTGACCAGAAACTGCATTAGGCTATACAGTATGTGCTCAGAAGAACCAGATGGGTTGAACATTCCCTCCTGAGCCCTGCGACCCAAGGGCATTTATGAAAAATATGAATCTCTCTGCTGCCCTCACTGGCGCCCCATGGGAGACCTTTAGAATCTATGGTAAGAGACTGACCATTTATGTAATCATCTGAGCGGCACCAATTAAAACTATAAAAGAAAAACTCAGGTGGAATGTCGCAATTCTTTTTAGAAATGAAGTTTCCTCATATAGTTCTCACGCAAATCCTGCCTTTTATGTCAGTTTCCGTCTGTTGTTTTTTTTATATATATATTACATATTGGGCAGCAGTCCCTATTGGCTGTTCATTCACCACATCCAGTTGCGCACGACTTGGTGACATCAACGGGGACGAGGGATCCTGAAAAATTACTCCAGTGTTGGTGTGACGACAGTGACCGCTTAGTATAAATGCTGGGGCTGGAAGTTATCTGCTCATACCTCTAGACTTGGCCTTTAGGGTCACCAGACGCTGAGAGAGACTGAGACCATTATCACTGCCAGCAGCGCCAGAAGCTGGAGAAGAGGAGAACATTTTACCAGGTGAGGCTTTTAGAATAATCTCATGAACAATGCAAATATGCTTTTTGGTTAAAGGTTCTGCTTTATCTTATCTGGATGCATCTAACGTGTATTGTTCTGATATTTTCGTGGTTTTTTTAGAGTTCTCTTGGATTTTTATAAAAAAAAAATAAAGGATTGCAGTTTTACAAAAAATAGATCTTCAAAAGTTAAAAAAAAGAAGTTGCACTGGAAACATTCTCTCACGTCTCTGGGATGTCTGCTCCCATTATTGAATCAATAGTTTTCTGCTATGTACCCAATAGACCCAGATTAACAGGATTTCTACCAATATATTCCCTACCTTCCACAATCTGTTTCATCTACAGACGAAAAAACTAAATTACCATGAAGTCGACATGTCTGCTCATCCTTGCATCTCTCACGGTCTGCAACTTGACGGTGTCAGGAGGACAGGGCATCTCTGCTGAGGATGAGACGGACCGAAGGACCATAGACGACATCATTCTGGAGAAAGCAGAAACACTCCTGTTAAGGTCCATTCTCAAAAAGCTGCAGGATGAGGACGGCAGAAATGGTGCGTAAAATACATTTCATGGATTCTTGGATACTTTTTTGGAACTGAGAAATGGCTTACTTTTGTTTAAACTGGTGATAAAATGTCATTTCACAGTACATATGATACTGATACTTGTGATATTCCACAGCTATTTACTGAAGCAATAAAGAGAACTAAAAGTGACATATCTCAGTTGTTTTGAGCTTCGTGCGTACTTTTCAAGTTAGATAATTGTGAGCATCCATTTTGAACTTTTGTTTTAAAATGCTCAATGGCAAAGAAAATTCCTGCAGTATAATTATACAATGCAATGAATAGGTACTCACAGGGACACTTTGACTTTGGAGCTGCTGAAAAATCTATGTCTTTACCTCCTTTTTTTCCTCAGATGGTTTTCCCACTCAGCCAGAATGGGTGACAAAACGACAGCACCCCGGCAAGAGATACAGCGACGATTTGGAGAAGCGGCAGCATCCAGGGAGGAGAGAAGAGGACGAGGATGAGCAGTACTTTGACGTTCAAAAGAGACAGCACCCGGGCAAGCGCGAAGATGAGACGCACTCATTCACGGAGCTGCAGAAAAGGCAGCACCCAGGAAAGCGCTCCACGGCGGGTCGCGTTTCTGACACCCCCGTCATGCTGCTCAGCGAACTTTCAAAACGACAACACCCAGGCAAGCGCTACCTGGTGCTGCACAGCAAACGCCAGCACCCGGGCAAGCGCCTTCTGGAGGATGAGGACGGCGACGGGGACTGGGATGCGGACGCGGATGGTGAAGAAGACCTCGCCGAGTTGGAAAAGCGTCAGCACCCGGGGAAGCGGTTTTGGGATAACTCGAGTCCGGATTTAGGCACAAACAGTCCGTGTGATGTTTTGGACCCTGACAGCTGCAGCAAGACTAGTCTGCTGCTCGACTTTTTAGACAACATTAACAAGAGCCGCGCCGAGGAGAAGAGACAGCACCCGGGTAAAAGGTTTGCACCGGAGGAGGATTTAGTGGAAGGGGAGTAGATGATGGAACAGGCGTGCGTGTACCGCTGTATTGTAAACGAATAAATGTATAAATCAAATGACCACAATGAATTATGAAAAATGAAAAAAAGATCATTAAACCTTTTGTGCCAGCATTTGTTCTTTTAAAGATAGTTACTACATCATTACCGCAAAGCATTTATCTGATGTTTTCTTGGAGAGCTTGTGCGTAATTGTCCTCCAAACTTTGGAATAACTACACAGCTGTACAGACGTTTTTCAGACCAGTTTGTGCCACATGCTGATCTTTTAATAATCACCACTATTTATTCCTTTAATGATCTTACTTATTCTTACATGAAGAGAGAGAATTAAAACATTAGTCAGCTGGCAATAGCGATGCTGCCTCTGTGAGGCAACAGGCGCTCGTCAGCACGATAAAAAGAAAGTGTCCACGTTTACAGTCACGCATAAAGCATCCCTTCATTGTTTTGGGTTGTGTTTCGTTATTTTCTAGTCATGTAAAAATATAATGAATATCACAGCAAATAAATTGTGTCACTGATTATTTTTCTACATTACTGCATGGATTGGGTTAATTTGTTGTAAATTAAAAGCTGCCCTTGCCTTAAAGTCAACCACCAATGTCTTTGTTGGACAATAAACGCATTGGTAAAAAATGTATGGTTTTGCTTTAGTTGCAGTAAATGCATGCTTTATGGTGCACTTTTAAATTGTTAATTCAACACAGGTCTAATTAGTATGTAGTCCTAAGCAATCACCCTGCCTAAGCCTTTTAGAAAATCATTTATACGGTTCAGTAACGGACAGTGCCAGACATCCACTCCTGTGTTTAATTGGGCTCATTCCATCAGAGCCTTGGGAGCAGCTGTCCACCGACCTGATCAATATGCAAATTATTCATCAAGCTTGAGAGTTAAAGATGGAGACCTAATGGTGGAGGTGTTCCACTGAGCTGCACACACACACACACACACACACACACACACACACACACACACACACACACACACACACAAACTTTAAACTCTTGCAGAGTAGCCCAGTCAGTGGACAGTGTCTGTTACATAATGATCTTTCTCTCTCTCTCTCTCTCTCTCTCTCTCTCTCTCTCTCTCTGTGTGTGTATATATATATCTATATCTATATATATATATATATATATATATACTAGGCAAGTCAAATCAAGTTTATTCATAAGTACATTTAAAAACAACATCTGTTGATCAAAGTGCTGCACAGCTAAAGGACTAAATTACATCAAAAAACAAAACAGATAATAGTATAAAGTGAGGGCAGCTGAGATGGTAGCCAATAATATTTACAACTCCAGCTCCAAAAAAGTTGGGATACTGCTTGAAATATAAACGCATGTCAAATGCTGAAAGTGAGACATTTTACTATTTCATGAAAAATACTAGCTCATGAAGTAAATGGTACTAAAAAGAAGCAGCTGGAGGAATATGTTGCAACTATTTAAGCTAACTGGTAACAGGCCAGCAATGCAACTGGGTATAAAAAGAGCACCTTAGAGAGACAGAGTTTCTCAGAAGTAAAGATGGGCAGAGGTTTGGCAATCTGAGAGATACTGCTTCTACAAGCTGCAGGTCGATTTCAGAATAAAGTTTCCCAAGGTAAAATTGCAAAGATTTTGAATATTCCATCATCCACAGCATTTAATATCATCAAAATATTCAGAGAATCTGGAGACATCTCTGTGCACAAGGGACAGAGCCAAAACCAATATTGGATTCTTGTGATCTCCAGGCTCTCAAGTAGCGCTGCACTACAAACAGGCACAGAAATCATTGCATGGGCTTAGGGAACACTTCCACAATTCATTGTCTGTGAACACAGTTGGCTGTGCCATCCACAAATGCAGGTTCAAACTCTATCATGCAAAGAAGAAGTCATATGTGAACATGTCACACAGTCTTCTCTGGGCCAAAGCTCATTTAAAATGTACTGAGGCAAAGTAGAAAACTGGTATGTTGTTAGAAAAATAGAAATTTTACATTCTTTCTCCAAATCATGGATGCCACATCTTCTGGACTAAAAGGAAAAGGACCATCCAGATTGTTATCAATGCTCAGTTCAAAAGGCTGCATCTCTAATGGTATGGGAGTGCATTAGTGGCAATGGTACTGTCATCTTGTACATCTGGAAAGGCACCATCAGTGCTGAAAGGTATATACAGGTTTCAGAGCAGGTTTCAGGTGGCATCTTTTTCAGGGAAGGCCTTGCATATTTCAGTAAGACAATGCTAAGCCACATACTGCAGCTATTACAACAGCATGACTTAGTATAAGACTCTGGGTGTTGGACTGGCCTGCCTGCAGTCCAGACCTTTCACCGACTGAAAACTTTTGGCGCATCATGAAACCTAAAATACAACAAAGAAGACCCAGGACTGTTGAGCAACTGAAATCCTACGTAAATATTGGTATGAGATTTGCAAATCATCGCACTGAGTTTTTATTTAGATTTACACAGCATCCCAATCTTTTTGGAATTGCAGTTGTATTTTCATGGCTGTCCTGATGGAGAGTTTGGACTCCCGGTGACCTCCTATTTTACCCACTCTTTTTGCATCATAGTACACTCTGTTGTCAATAAATGCCAGTCATGCAAAGTGCACAAGCCACGTGAAAAGAGGCTGCAGGCTAAAACTACATATGACTCAGCTTCTAAATGTGATTATTGTAAGTCACTGCTATCTGGCTGTTCTAAAAGCTCCCTAAAAAGTCTTCTGTTGATCCAAAATGCTGCAGCGAGAGTACTGACAGGGACTAGAAGGAGAGGTCATATTTCCCTAGTGCTTCTCTTCATTGACTCCCTGTTAAACCCAGAACTGATTTTAAAATCATTCTACTCACTTACAAAGTCTTGAACAATTAGGCTCCATCCTATCTTAAAGACCTCATTGTACAATATTTTCCCAATAGAGCACTTCTCTCTCAGAGTCCAAGCTTACTTGTGGTTCATAAATATTCTAAAAGTGGAATGGGAGCTCGAGCCTTCAGCTATCAGGCCCATCTCCCATGGAACCAGCTACCAGTTTGTATTCAGGAGACAGACACCCTTTCATTTATAGTAAGGGCTTAGTTATGCTGCAATAAACTTAGACTGCTGGGGGGGCTTCTTATGTACAGGACATTTCCCTCTCTACCCAAATTTTCACTCCCTATGCATTTATTTTCTACTGCTGCATGTCATTAAATGTTGTCTTCTCTCCTCCCTAGTCAGGGGCTCTCTTTGCTCTCCTTTTTCTCTTCTCTTTCCCCTAACCCCAATTCAGAGGAAGCAGATGGCTGCCCCTCCTTGAGCCTGGTTCTGCTTGAGGTCTCTTCCTGTTAAAAGGGAGTTCTTCCTTCCAACAATCGCCAAGTGCTTGTTCACAGGGAATCGTCTGATTGTTGGGGTTTTTCTCTCTAATATTGTAGGGTCTTTACCGTACAGTGTAAAGCGCCAGCAAAAGTTCACAACTTTTGCTGTGAACTGGCATTATATTCCTCTCATAGCACTATAGTTAAAAGATTTTATGGAAAATACGGACAAACCTGAATGGACACATTTATTTTTTTTTGGGTACAAGCCAATGTACTCCTAGTACCTAGTATGGTACCCAAAAGGGTGCTGCGGAGACTATGCTACTGTTGTCAGAAGACAAAGGAGGAGGAGAGGGGGAAGGCATGTTAAGAGGCAAAGAGAGAGAGAAGGAAAGGTAGGAGGGTGGAGGTTAGAGTAGGGACTAAGGATCAGAAGGAAAAGAGGAATGTAGGACATGGAAAAGAGTAGGTGTGACAAAACGGATACAAAGTACAGGGTGAGATGGAGGCAGATGCTCCACTGTGGCGAAAAAGAAGAAGAAAAATAGAACAGAACTGAACTGAACTGAATAAAAACTGAGACTAGTACAAGCGAAGGTCCTAAAACTAGAGTTTGACACAAGACAGCTATACAGCACTGAGCATCTGGGTTACACAATAAACCTGGATCCACATTAAAGCTCTTATTTGCAAGTGGCCCAACCCATATGACACAGTAAACCCACACCCTTAGTCATCCAACCCGGTCATTTTGCCAGCACACACCCTCAGTAATGCCAAACGTTTGCTCATATGTAAATGAGTCTAAATACTACTTATATTTACAGTAGCAATGCACGCGTGCAAAATGGACAGGCGACCAAAAGCAGTAGTTTTGTAGTGGAGCGCCAACCGCGCAAACCAGCTTTGTCCCTCCTCTCCTTCCATACCAACAGGACGCCAGTCACATGACCAGGCAGGGCTGCTGTTGTTTAGCTGTCAAGGAAAATCCAAGCTGTCAATAACCCAGTTACTGTCGGGCTCATTGGTAAGTACGGATTATTCATTATGTCAATTAGTAGGGGAGTGGCCTTTTTTGGTTTTGTGCAGTTGGTAATATTGAGTTTTAATAAACGAGAGCGGAGAACTGATTGCTAATAAAGCGAGAGCAGCTGCTAGCTTTGTCCTGCTAGCGCTGCATCCTGTGCTCGGTATAACGGCCTAAAGATTAAACGGCAGCGACAGCAAATGTGTAGTTCTTATCCAGATATCACGTAACGAAATAGGGCTCCCATGCTGTCGGTAAACATACCACTTTCCGTCCAGTTATATGTGTGTTTGCTGAATGCGTAGGTCGAGTCGAGCTTACTTTAGCTGTTTTAATGTAGCGGTAATATTAACTGATCTTAAGCTGTAACAGGGCCGGTATGTTTGGGTGGGCAGGTTGGGTCTTTTATAGAGCCACTGGGTGAGGTAAAAACAGGAGTTTAGAGCAGTCAGCAGGAACTCAAAGGTTTCTGGTTTGAGTCCCTGATTAGAGCCCTGCACTGCGAAGCAGGATTTATGTTTAGCCAGGTTAAGTTCTAGATTGGAGATCAACAGGTATGAAATCACCAGCTGCTGACCAATCAGTTTACTGGAAAGTAGCGTCACCGTCCTAGCAGATCCCTCAGACCTCTGTGCACATATAGGAGGAGGATCTGAAGGTTTCCTAATAGCGTATTAAAAGTCTTTGAGCAGTAATCAGTAATAAATACAAATTCTTCTTATTGATGTTACTCCTGTCGTCTACAAACACTTTTACATCAATTTTAATGTTCTACAAGCTTTAATATATGATCCTAAACAGGGTGCCTGTTTGTACTTTTCTGATTTGTAGTCTAAATCAGATTTGCATATCGACTAAACCTACATTTGAAATTATTTTATGTTTGTTCTTTATTTGCACCCTAATCATTAAACCGCTCAGGGCTGCAGCTGAAAGAATAAAAACTCACATCTAAACATTCATTTAATGGACTAATGACTGTGATCTGTCAGATTCTCCTGTGTCTTAATGACAGAGCTGTGATACTCTAACTCACACCTTCAGCGTTTTGCCTACTTTCCTTACTGGCTTCAAGTAGGTTGAACTTTATTATTACAGTAGAACTTTTCCATCACTTAAATTGCTCACTCATTCAGACAACCCTTTTAATACTAAACCACTGTACAGCGTTTTACCTGCTGCAAACACTCATACAGCTGGGTTGATTTCAGCCTTTCTGTGATTAATCTCTTCATATTTTCCATAATTTTTGTTTCATCTTCTTTTGTAAAAATCAGCCGCTCCTCTACCATGCTTCTGATTGGTCAGACACTGCCAAGGCCACCCCCTTCATGTGAACATTTTCATAGCTGGATTCATTGTTTCTGTCTATATGTAGCAACTATGGGATGGTTTATGCTGGCTGAAGAACAGCAGTACCACAGTTAATGCACACAGAGGCAGACTCTCTGCAAAACCTCAGAACAAAAGCAGTCCAGCTTTTTCCTGACTATCAGTGTTAGAGGTGGGAATCACCAGAGACCTCAAGATATGATATTATAATGATATTTAACTTGCAATGCGATATTATTTCAATTTCAACCAATTTTCAATATATTGAGTATTGCAATGAAATATACTGCGATTTACTGTAATTTACCAATGTTTTTCAACAAGCAAATTATATCCCCAAAAGTAAAGTTTGTCTATATCAGTTTATCTAATAAGATAAAGTTCTCAAAGCAGCATGAAAATAATCAGCGGATTAAGTTAATATTTGCTAAATCAAAAATGTAATGTCTAAATGTGTCATCTTCTAAATGTAAGTGTTTTTTTCAGAGGAAAAATAAGTGTTCAGGAGCATGAAGTAAGAATAATTCAGGCCGGGAATCTGACTCTATCCCAGGTCACTGACCACTCACTCTGTGTTATTTAGGGCTGTGACTATATCAGGTTTTCGCTACATGATTTAAAAAGTTCACATTAATGATTTTACTGGATGTCTAGCATAGAAAATTTTAAAAATTAACAGTGCTTTCGGTAAACTGGGTGTTTTGTCTATTTGTGTGAAAATCTATCTGCTGCTTTAATAAAGATGTACATAAAAATATTGACAGCATTTTTGGTATATTAAAATTTGCTATTAATGTTTAACTTCAGTATTAGTAAATCAACAGCGCAGACTTTCAAATTACTCTTAATATACATTATATTGAGAGAGCTGCATGCATCTACGTTAATCTTTGAGGTGTGCACCCATGTATAATGGACGATGTGCGAGAACTTAAAGTCTGTATGAGAAGGTAATGAGTCACACCTGATGTATGTACTCGGAACAGTCTGTCAACTCCAGTCTAAGACTGAAAGTGCTCATTTGGAGTTTATTTTCATGATTTTATGCTTCTCATTCGCAGTCCTACCATAAAAGTACACAAAGATAGTAAAAAGAACACTTCAACCCTATAATGCACAGTGAAAAGTTGAAACACAGTACTAGCGAATGCAGTGCCCAGCAGCCAGTTAGAAAAGTTGCAAATAGATAAAAATCTAAGACAGATTTAATAGAAGTGACAACTGTTTTTACTGACCAAGCCCATGACAAAACACATCAGCAATTATCTGCCCATATATGAAACTGTTAGTGTAATCAAAGGAGAGAGAGAGAGGGAGAGAACAAGAGTCACAATGCATTTTACCTCTGAGTATGCTTTGAGTCATTATCCATTTGCACTGTGAAGTGTCATCCAATCAGTTTTGCAGCATTTGGCTGAATCTGACCCAGGAGTATAGCCCTGTACACTTCAGAATTAATCATGCTACTTCTTTCAACAGTCATAGCTTCAATAAGCACTAGTGACCCAGCCATAACATTGCCTTCACCATGTTTGAAATATGGTGTGGTATGCTTTCAATCATAAGCTGTTCCTTTCCTTCTCCATACTTTTCTCTTCCCACCATTCAGGTACAAGGTAATCTTGGTTTCATCCATCTAACTATTTTTTTTTTCCCAGAACTGAGCAGGATCTTTTAGAGATTTTTGGCAAAGTTTGATTTGAATTCCACTGTGGTGTTGTACAGAGGCAAAAATTCACAAAATATGCCATTGTCCCAAAACTTATGACTGTAGCTGCACATTTTTGTGTCTGTATTGGTTTTTCAAATTTTAAGCCAATATGATTATCTGAAATTTCATGTGTGGATTTTATCAGATGTAGGTGACCTCTGTGTTTTATCCTGTTCTTCAGTATCCTGGGATTTCCTCGGGCATTATGGAGGTAATGGTGGGTAGGGTGCACACCCCATGAGATGTGGACCGAAGCAAGACTGTGCCACCTTGCACCTCTTCTCCAACAACACAGCCACCTGTTGTTATGGCCTCCAGCTACCCACCCCCCTTTGAGGGCACGGGTGAAGTGAAGGAGGGCTTTCTTTGCCCATTGTGCCTAAAGGACCTTCAGTCCTTCTACCAGCTCCAAGACCACTACGAAGAGGAGCACTCTGGGGACGATCGCCATGTTAGAGGACAGTTCAAAAGTTAGTACTGTACTTAACTTTCATCCACAAGGCCAATTTACTCCTGCCACATTCTAAAGAAACAAAACCTAATGTTTGACTTTCTAGTGTAACGCAAAGTGCTTTAAAGGAGACCACTATGCTAAATTCTAGCCCCATATTTTTGTTCTTGGATTCTAGTAGAGTAGCTTTACATTATTGACAGTTCAGAATGTTGTTTGTTTATCCTTATTAAAGGGAACCCATTATTCTCATTTCTAGCTCGATATATATGTTTTTTGGACTCTAATAGAATAGTTAGTCACAATTTAAAGTTTTCTTATTATCTAATACTGGACCTTGGAGCAACCAAAAGTTTTTCCTATGTTTGAAGTAAAGAATTTAAGCATTCTTCCTCTCTTTTCAGGTCATCTTTCTTTTGATCAGCGGGTGGGTGGGGGTTTATATGCTCACAGCCAGTGCTGTGTGCCTCAGATGACCATATTAAGAGTAACTGCTCTCCATTGCATCAAACGGAGACAAGAGTAGAAAAAAAACAGCCTGAAGCCTTATCTTGACCTAATTTTTTGCAGCTGTATTGTTTAATATGAGCGTCCACTGTTGGAACAGCATATATATATGACAGAAAAAAGGAAAATTTTAACAGGTACCCTTTAAACAGTAAAATTTGGGTATGAGGGCAGTGCAGTATTGGGTCAACCAACATTTCTGTTGGGATGAATTTGCACTATATGTTGGCTGCTGCAGCCTCCTATATGATAGGAAGATAAATGAATTATGAAGAGGTTGGAATAGGATCCATGCACAGGTTGGCTTCACTTATATATTAATAGTATTGATGTGAACTTGAAAATGCAAAATATGGTTACAGCAAAACGTGCTGAAAGATTTATAAGTAAAAGGAATCAGTATCAGAAAATATATTTATTATAGATCCAAAATTCAAAGGGTTAAGAAAAAACAACAGAGAGGATATTCCAGCTTCTGTTTTTTTTCTCAGTTTTTATACGCATAATCTACACACTTATGTTCTAGTATTGTCTAATTGTGTTCAGATTTGGTTCAGAAAGCAAAGAAAGCCAAAGATAAACTGCTAAAGAGGGATGGAGATGACAGACCTGATACTGGCAGTTA
>VUQH01006262.1:14951-36666 GCA_015106775.1 Etroplus canarensis | reverse complement strand
ACGTATGTTGCTCTAAAACCTTTATATACCTTTCAGCTTTCATAGTTCCTTCCAAAACATGCAAGCTGCCCATACCGTATGCATTTATGCACCCCCATACCATCAGAGATGCTGGCTTTTGAACTGAACGCCGATAACGCTGATAATGCTGGAAGGTCTCCCTCCTCTTTAGCCCGGAGGACGCAACGTCTGTGATTACCAACAAGAACGTCAAATTTGGACTCGTCTGACCACAGAACACTTTCCCACTTTGAAACAGTCCATTTCAAATGAGTCTTGGCCCACAGGACACGACGGCACTTCTGGACCATGTTCAAATATGGCTTCCTTTTTGCATCATAGAGCTTTAGTTGGCATCTGCAGATGGCGGTTTGTGTTAACCGACAGTGGTTTCTGGAGGTATTCCTGGGCCCATTTAGTAATGTCAGTGACACAATCATGCCGATGAGTGATGCAGTGTCGTCTGAGGGCCCGAAGACCACAGGTATCCAATAAAGGTCTTTGGCATCGTCCCTTATGCACAGAGACATCTCCAGTTTCTCTGAATCTTTTGATGATGTTATGCACTGTAGATGATGGGAGTTGCAAATCCTTTGCAATTTGACATTGAGGAACATTATTTTTGAAGTATTCCAAAATCTTTTTACACACTCTTTCACAGATTGGAGAGCCTCAGCCCATCTTTACTTCTGAGAGACTGCCTCTCTAAGACATCCCTTTTGTAGCTAATCATGTTACAGACCTGATATCAATTAACTTAATTACTTGCTAGAAGTTCTCCCAGCTGAATCTTTTTTAACTTTCTTCTCCCCGTGAAAACTTCTATAGGACCTCTAGCAGGCATCAGATTTGAAATGAGCTCATTTTGTGCATAAAATTGTAATATTTCCCAGTTTAAACACTTGTTATGTTGTCTATGTTCTGTTGTGAATAAATATTGGCTTATGTGATTTGAAAGTCTTTTAGGTGTCATTTTGTTCAAATTTAAAGAAAGTCCCAACTTTTCTGGAATTCGGGTTGTACACCTGCCGGCCATGCAAACAAACAAATACATCTTGAAAATGGGGCATGTATCACACGCTGTATTTTATGAAACAAAAAAGGACAAACACAGGAATAACTGTAAAATATGAAGACGATGATATGAACCACATTAGTTTTTTCATATTACAACAAGTAATGACAGGATTGGGTGATAAGTTAAACTTTTCCAACCATCCACTGTCAATTTAACAACTGGTGATTGTGTAGGGGGTATAGGAGTGCCACTTCCAGTATGTCCTTTTTAGCAAATGCAATCAAGGAAGAATTTGTTGCAAAAAGAAGGCAAAAATCACCTATTTGTCACAGTTTGGCTTAATGCATAAACAAAACAATCAGTTGAAAGAAGCCTTCATCTCAGTTTCAACTGCAATCCCTATTTCTACAGTTTTCTTTAAACTGAGGGGCAGGTTCTCTGGGATGGACATTAAGCCACTGATGCCAAGGCATGGATTATCAAGGGAAACACATGGAGTAAAGCCAAGTTAAATAAATCTGATTTCTGTAGGTAAAAATAAACAAAACTTTAACCCTAGTATTGCAGGACCTCAATCTATTGATGTCCCAGATACATTTCGTGTACTGCCGGTCGCCTATATATTGATCATTTACGTTGTTTCATTCACTGCCGATCGTCTAGCTGGTTGTATAGCTGGCAGTACTAGGGTTAATAATGATGTTATGCTTTCACTAAAACTCAGTTTGGATTGCTTTTTTTTTTGTTAATGGCTGCTGACAATTGTGGTATGTGAGGTGTAAACTGTTTTTAGCTTCTGAAGCAGCCACACAACGATCGAGAACCACTGTTTTTTTAAATGCTTTTAAGTCCACTTTAAATTCTCTTTTAAGATAAATTAGGTAGGCCACCAGTCTGCAGTTACTCAAAACTGAATCAAAATGTCTGTTTCAAGGCACCCTGGGATTTTAACCACTTTCTTCTAGGCGTTCTACCCTCATCATTTAGGACCTTAACAGACACACAACCCTACATACAGCTGTCACTGATTAACATGGGAAAGATCTCTACCTATTCCTCGTGTGCCTCAGCTGCTCTAAAACGTGCCTCTCCTCATAGGACATCCAGTGTAGGTCCAGTTCCTCCTCCACAACGCGATGCTCCTGCAAACAAAACCGCACAGGATCCCATCCGGTCATAATGTCATATGTGATGACACAGCCGAGGGAGTGAGACACAATGGACACTTTGCCACCCCTTTCCTCAAACTCAGGGTTCCGCGAACAGAAAAGGGTGTAGAGTTTGTTCAGTTCCTGTGTTAGGCCCTTCGTAATCTGGAGAAAGGGAGTGGAAAGATTTAATGAGAAGAGAACTAGAGAGTACCAGAGATTCTAATGGCTGAATGTGCACAACTCTCACTTCATCCCGGTAAAGCGGGCTGTTGTAGTACATGATGTCCATGGCACTGCTGTTGAGAAGGTCTCTCAGTCCTCTCACTTTGTCTGGTGTGATTGAGTCTACCGTATCTACAGAATCAGTTCAAAAAAAGAGGCAACACCAACTCAGTAGGTCTGTGTTTATCTATGCAGTCAAAAAAAATTTATTTTTTTTAATCACACCATGATACTTCATAATCTTTTAGCTGAGTAACTGATCCTGGCCTATATCACACTACTCATACTTAAAGCAGGTTAAATTTAATAGAATTGGTACAGAATTTCAGCAAATTCTGTACCAATTCTGTAAATTCTATCACATAAAGTAGAAACACATGAATGCACACCTCCATCTAATGTGAGTTTTGAGCGCCACTCAACAGGCAGGAATTCCACATGTTCTTCATTGTGCTCTGAGAAGTGCTTCTCCTCCATCTTCCTCACACCCTCCCGCAGCCTAAACAGAAAGGTAACAATAGAGAAGATACAGTATATAACAACATTGCAAACATAAAAATGAAGGACTTATTTAGTTGGTTTGTTTAGTAACAATTCCATTATATTTCTTTGCAGTTTATTATATTGACAACAGAGTCTGTATTTGCACTCTCTCAGATTTAAATGACTGCCGGGAAGAAAAGAATGATGTCTATTTTATTGCTAACTGATGCAGCTGCTGCCCTTGTGCAGCACGGACACAAAGGCAACACTGCTATTAGCCCTGTATGGAGGAGCATTAGCTTGCGGTAGACAATAAGAGTGAGGGTGAGGTAGTTGTTGACACAGATAAATGGAGGCTGAGAGAGGCTTTTACATGGCTGGTCTGTGAATGGAGGACCTAATGTGGGTTTTGACAGGACTATCTGCTGTCTTGGGGAAATGCTTAAAGGTTTGAGAGGCACTTTAAAGGTTTCTCAAGGTTTATAAGAATTTCTCCGCTTTTAGATTGACATTAATTGGAAAAAGAGGTTTGGTATTTAGGTTTAGTTAGTTTACACTGTCTGATTTTGTTGTAGGACATAAATCCCCCAGTCTCCCACAATTTCCTTTAGAAGTGCAGATGAAAAACTCTGTAAAAGGAACAGAACTAAAAATTTGTTCAGGTAAAAAAATAACCAACAAATAAAATACAAGCTACAGTTTTCAGGCAGATCTTTCTTTTTGGCAGAGAAAGTATGTGTGCTATAATCTACAGGAAGATAAGAGAAAGGCTTAAAGTACTTTACAGCTTAACTTGGTTTACTTTACCTGCTTAGTCGGCCTTAATGATAGGAGTGGTCGGGCGGTACGTTTGAGACACAGAGACACACTTTGCTCTGGTCTGAAAATTGGGGCAGCAGTTTTGAACAACTGCATGCAGTAGAACTTCAAAGTTCATGGACCAAAGCCAATTCAGTGAGGCCATAATCTTTGACATAAAAGACAGACATAATAAAGGACTATGCCTAGCTTAAGCAACAGCTCATTAATATTGTATACACAGCTCAACTCCAGTGAGTTTTCATTTATTAAAAAAAGAAATTATCAGATTTTTAGAGACAGTGTGACTATTGTGCCTTGTCATTGTAACTTCCTCACGAGAGGCTAACATGAATATCTACAGTTATCAGAGTTCCTCATCCAAGCATGCAACCTTTGAAAGACAAAAGGAACACAACAGGCTTATTAAAGAGTAAGCTACCAGCATGGAATCAAGATGGTAGTTTTGGTTTTATTTACCAATGTTATATGCCAAGCAGTCTGTGGAAGATAAGCCACCGTCCAAATGAACAAATAGAAAATTCAAGAGTTACATTTTTCTCTAGCTTGAAATCTGGATCAGTGAAGACTGTATAACCAGTCAGTGTATGCAGTTTTGCATCTTCAGCTGCTCCTTTATATTTTCCCCCTGGGGGTTGTCACAGTGGATTAATCTACATCAGTAATTCTGCAGAGGTTTTACGTCAGATGATGTTCCTGACACAACCCTCTATGGTGAGATGGGCTTGTGTTCCCACCTGGAATTGAACCAGGGATTATTTGTTTGTAGGGCAAATGTGTAAACCACTATACTACAGGGACACTTAGTCCACATATGTAACGCCGACACAGAACAGTCCAAGGTAATTGGGAATATACTATGTATCCATAGCTTTACCAAAATTTATAATGTTTCCTGTCCTGCAAGATTTTTGTCATGTTACAGCTGGATTTATTATGTAGCATGAATCCGAAAGCTTTTTTTACTCGCTTCTATGAAAGTACATTTCCCTGTTCCTTTGTGCATTCTTGGAGACCATAACACTCTCTCATACAAAGTGTAAAAATAAAAGAACAGCATAAGAAGACAAAGAGTGAGAAAGATGGAGAGAGAACGGGGGAACAAAACACAAAGTCTGCAGGTGCAGAGTTAGCAATGCTGTAACGGGAGGTGCCTTTGGATAAAGAAAGAAAAAAACAGACTGGTTGCTGTAGTTAATGCTGTAAAATGGCACGCACATTCTAAAGTTTATGCAACAGCTGCTAACATGTAATGAGCAGTGTATACATAATTGCCAATGAAGAAGGGACCCAAAACCTGCCAGACAGGTATATGTGACATCTGTCATATATAATCACAAAACAAAACAAACAAAAAACCAAACATGTATGCAAGCTTAGTTAGGAAGCCAAAAATATGACCATATAGGATAACTATAGGAAAACTGAGGTGTAGCAAGATAATATAATTCTTTATGCTTGTGAAACAAAGTGTAAAGAAGGAAGAAGTGAGCTGTATTTATACTAAGAAGTGTGAGAGACTGTTCATGAGAAGACAGGAAAAAAGCAGAGAGAAAATTAACATTGTGACAGTTCTAACACCACATCCGAGAGAGTTTTCTCACAGTGTGTTCAAGTTAGTCTGCACTGGATCTGGGTTTAATGCATGAATTAAAATTAAACGGGTAAAATGGTGGAAGAAGCCCCTAATAAACCTGATTTTGCACAATTACAGCTTCTAATTGATTGTGTCCCTACAGTGTAGTGGTTTACACCTTCGGCTTACAAATAAAAGGTCCCTTGTTCGATTCCAGGTGGGGACTGAAGAACCTCTCACCATGGAGGGTTGCATCAGGAAGGGCATCTGGTGTAAAAACCTGCCAAATTACTAATATGGATTAATCTGCTGTGGCGACCCCTTAAGGTGAATACAAGGGAGCAGCTGAAGGTACATTTTACAGCTTCTTACTTATTACTTACTGACAATGCTGTTATGATAAAAGGGACTTGCACACATGACATGCCTAAATCTAATAATCTTATTAAACATTTAAACTCACATTCCAGTGTTTTTAATAATGCGCCCCTGGTCCATCTTCTGCCCAATGCCATGAACCACAAAGACAATGTGTGTTGTCTGAGGGGGTCTGTCCTCTGGTGAGGCCTCCTCAACATAACCTCGATGGAGCCGTGTACCGCTGCTTGAGGCTGAAAGAGGAGTGAAGATTGGGTTGGAGCTTTATTCTATAGGAGCAGGTAAACTCATTATTTTTATCAACCACATTTTCTAAACGAGCATTACAACTGATCATTGGAAGGCTATAAAAAGCTGAATGATGGTGTCGAGTCCAAAGAGGCCAGTAGGTGAGACAGCTGTGATTGTGGCTGCCAATGTGCCAACAAGGCCAAGTGTCTGACCCTTTAAGAATCTATAATCTAGTCTAGTCACGTGCAGTACAGCAAGGTGTTGTCTGGTTAGTACTAAATGGACATCTCAGGAGAAATTGTAATAACCAGGTTGAGCTCCTCTTCCAATAATTTGAAAGTAAACATTCATGTACTCTAGAGCTTGGAGACTGCAGGTCAGATAAGAGTCATCCATACAGATCAAACATCAGTTGCTTTTGGCTCTCTTTTCAGTGGCACTTGGGCCCTGGAAATGGCAGATGGACACTGCCGGATTTTCTGGGCTAATCCAGTTGAGGGACTGTGTTTAAATAACTGATGCAGACTACAGATGCATTAAATATGGAGGTTATTTTTTGTATTAGCTGGGCAGAGAAGTTTTCTCAAGCTCATTAAATAAGAAAACTGTTTTTTACTCAATACTTGGTTTCACACACTTTGTAGGCACATCTAGAGACAAGGGGATAATAAGCCACTGATATTTCAAACTTTATTTCAAAATTTACAGCAGTGTTTTGAGCCAACTCTTTTATGCAAACAGTAAACAGCCATGCCACTTTGATTTCATCTGTCAGAAAGCTAGTGTTGACCCATTGGCACAAAGTAAAACAAATGGTGTTAGAAATACTTTTCAAACCTGTGACCTAATGTGACATGCATGTGAAAAATCAAAGGATCAGGGGAGTATTTGCTCGAAATCATTTTGAGCATACAATTATCAAAACCATTAGCGCTCAGAATTATAATGTTTAGACATTTCCTATAAAACATTAGTATCAATCTGTAAAAAGCAGAGTTTTAAAATAATTAGAACACAGTGAGAACAACAAATATCTGTACAAAATGTTATGCAATCAGTCTCATAGATAAGATTTTCCAGTCTATTTGCTACTGGCATCCCCAACTAGAAAGTCATCTGCATGTCTTTTAATGCAATATGACACCCTTTATAATCAAAAGTTGAGTATTTATGTAGGCAAAAAAACTGTGTTAGCAATCCAGATTACAAAATTTGTTTGCAATCTGGATTGCTAACACATTTGTTGTTATCTAGTCAGAACTAACTTTACACTGATTGACCTAAAAAGTACTATAACCATGTCTACATCAACAACAAAAACCTTAAACGAATACAGACCTTTTGAGAAGCCCAGTTTCTGGGTGACGGTTCGTGCAATTTTGGAAGTGGTTGCATCACTGTAGAGGTAGACCTCGTCCACACTGTGCCAGTCCACATGTGTTCGACTCAGCTTTAGACTATGAATGGCTGCAGGGGGGCAGTGAGAGAGAGAAATGAGTGAGTGAATGCTCAGAGAAAAGCGAGGACATTGGGAGATGGTTTGGAAAAGTGGAAAGGAGAAGGGAAGTCAGGAAACAGGGAAAGGGACAGAGGTTCACTTATACAGAAGGATGTGATTACAAATTTACAGAGCAGAGAGACATAACACTGAGATATAATCTTGAATGTAGTACAAAATAGCAAAAGTAGGATCAATCCATCCTAACAGCTCAATCAAATGCAGTCAGGAGCATTGATCTGCAAAAAAGAAAAACACATCAAACCATCACAAATTAGGAATACATATTTCAGCTCTTGCTTGTTGCCCTGCTTATGTATCATCCAGCTTAAGGTATTAGGTACTGATACTGAAGTTCAATTCACTTGCAGCCTGATTTTTTCCTCCAGGTCGTTGCTTTAAAGCGCAATGCAGTTACTAGGACAAGTAAAAGCAGAGGTATGGCTGAAGAGGGGACACCATTTGCTAAGAGCAATAAATGAAACTGACTCAAGAGAGTTATTTATGTCTCTGTTCTGTCTGTCAGTGCATTGTTCAATCAAGTTCATTTGAACAAGATTGGTGGAGAACTCTGGCACTGATCCAGTGCACAGCCCACTGCCTGGTTCACACAATATTGTACAGCAGCTCAAGGTCACATTTCTTTTCACTGCTCTGAACCAAACAGGGAATTAAAAACCTTAAGAAAAATATAAAGTACTTGGAGGAATGGCATTTAACATATTACATTGCTGATAGTTTCAAACTCCTAATTTGTTCACACAAAAAATACAAGTATAGAAAAAATGCAATTGCATTACTACATATTATGCAACTGTGCAACTGAGAACTAAACTCACTGAAAGTGTGCATGCATTTTAAAAAAATAAAATAGCAGTGAAAAAATCACCAGCAATTTCCTTAGTCATGTGTCAGAACTGTGCATTGTTTCCATAGGTTTTTCCTTCTCATCCTTTAATAGTTTATTTTTTCATTTTATTATTGCATGGTGGAGTTAACCCAATCCTCTGCTGCCTGGCAGGCTAATAGTCTCATTGGATAAGCATGACTCCTTGGTAATGAGATACCAAACACTTATTACACCTTAGCTGAGACCTGTTCCCTCTGAGTGCAACCAGTGTGAAAATGAAAGATTGCCTCTAACAAGTCTGGAAAAAGAAAATTTTGTTGGAAAGAATTCATAAGGATTATTTAAATTTAAACTAAGAAAGTAAGGGTTGTTGTTTTTATTTGGCAGATAAAAACAAATAACTTATCTTAATGTTCTTGCCAGGTGGGATATTTGGTTAAAAATAAAGTTTATTCTGTCACACATTTCCAGTCATCTTTGCAAAGCCTAACTGAAACCATTCAACAGCAAAGGAAACATATGGGTCACCTCTACCCCCAAATAATATGACATTGTTCCTCTCAGCAAGAAAGGGGAACAAGCAGTTCTTCTAAGAGCATTTTTCACCATCCAGTCTGGGTTCATCTCAAACAGTTTGAAGTGGGCTCCTTACCTCATATAACTCTTGCACTAAGAAGTCACAACACAGGTGAAAAGGAGGACAGTATTTGCTGTAGGAGCTGCATTGTTCTGAATACTTGGCTGAGGCCACCTCAAACTGTTGAGATTTGTGTTTACCCGATTCCACTGTAAAACAGGATATAGTAGTCCAACAAAAACTGAACCTATGTTGGTGTTCTCTATCCACCTGATTTTATTAATATCACATGTTGGGTTGAATGAAACAGTGACCACTAATGTTGCCTGATGTGTAACGTTGTACAAGAACATTTCCTGTTTTACAGTGAAAGGCAGCAGGTTATAAAATGAAGGTAAAAGAGAAGAGATCAAAATGTAAACAAGGACTAGCAGTCAACCAAAAAAGAATTTACTGAGCCAGATCTCTAACAGCCTATGGGTATTTACCGAGGGACATGGGATGAGAGAGTGTAAGAGAGGAAGGGCTGAGGACTGAAGGATCTGATAAAGAATAGGAACTTCAGAAACTGCTGAAGTAAAAAAAAGAAGAATCAAGAAAGAAAATATTTGTGACAAAGTCTGGAATAGATGCAACAATATTAAAGCTAGGAGAGGAGGGGTTAAATGGTAAGGGGAATAAGCAGGGCAATTTAAAATAATAGCTAAACCAGAATCAAATAAGACTGGCCTGGGACTGTGACGTTTGTTTTTGAAAAAATAAGTTAAAAGTTACAACATTTTACTTGGCTATGACTTGACAAACATAATAGCTAGATTCCCTTCATAAAAAGCTGCCTCAGACCTGCACTGATGCTGTAATTTTCATGTAGTACATGCAGAAAGGTGCATGACTATTCTGTTGATACTCTACACTCAATAATGGTCGACACTCAGATCTACTTTGCACGCTACGCTTTAGGTCAATGCCTGCTTTGGCTGTACTACAAGATGAGGACACAGACCCCAGGACTTCTCTATTCAATAAGCCCAGAACTAGGACAGTGATGGACTTCAAAGAGGCCGACTCTGCACAAGATGTTAAGGGCTATAATAGTACAGGCCCATAATGGCTCCTCTGTTTGGCTCATCAATTGTGCTTGGCTCTCAACAAAGAGCTTTGTTCACGGGCCTTAAAGTGGGAGCTGGTGATGGTAGTTCATTAATGATACAGTTATACTGCCAGAGGAGATAAAAAAGAAGTGAAACAGAAAGTAAAAAACAGAAAAAGGAAGATTTTTAAAAAAGCAGAAAAGCAGAGCAGCTTTTTTGAGGCTTATTTATTCCATGTCTACTGGCTTTAGGGATCTTGCTCTAGTAGTTGAGTGAACCCTGTTGTCTACTCAATACTCCAGCAAGGACATGAGAGACAGATACACAGGATTCCTCAAAAAGCAGCAACACTAACAGTAGAACCAAACTCTAAGGTAACTGCACAAAGGGAGAAGTTCTAGCAACTAGGCCCAGTTAAGACTGCATCAGAGAACTGAGAGACTAAATCCATTTTAATACAACAATTACTAACTGAGCCTAGGTCTAGCTCTAAATATTTATAAGCTTTCAAAGGTTTGAACCACACAAGAAAGGAAAAATCAAGTTCCACAGAGACCTGGTAGCTATGAGAGGGGGGGTACAAGCTAGAAAATCTAAAACACCAGAAGTTTAAGAAAACTTGTATTTTACAGTACCTTGGCAGCGTTTGCGCTTGTGACATGTAGTTTTAGCACTCGTCTGATATCCACTCCATTTGAACAGAAAAGGGAGGTAGAAAGGGGGCAGGTGGGAGAGAACTAACAACCAACAGAGAGTGAGTAATGGCCATTACCCTAGTATCACACAGACTACTGCTGTCATCACTCTTGATCAAGTAGATCTATCGAGTGCAGTCAGGTTACCAGTTCAACCAGGACAGACAAAGAGTCTATGCTGGTTACTTCAGGGACCTGGCAGCTGCAGGAAATGTCCTGAAATAATTACTAGGTAACAGGCTCAGGTAAAACTCAGGAAGAGCCTTCGCCTCAAAATGCAGCACTGTTTGACATGTGCTATAGATGACTGAAGTCTGTTATACACTAATCAAAAAAGCATACAGAATGAATATCTAAAGATATCCTTACTTTTGACTATACATGCTATAAAGTCAACTCCCATTTCCTTTTTTTATATGTACATTCACTTCTAACAGCACTTATATTTCCATTTGGCTTAATGAATAATTCATACTTTCCTGGAGTAAACATACTGACTACATTTATACAAAGAGCTCTGAATAAGCATCTGGGAGATCATCTCTAATGTTTCTCTTACTTGGAGCAGCACAAATTAAAAGATACAGCATTGCTGTTGGAAGAACTGTCATTTCTTTGCAGCTTCTTTAATTACTTAGAGTGAAGTAGGTGTTTTTACAATTGCCAACTGTTAAAAGTGGTGACAATGAGAATAAGACATTTATTTTCATATATAGTTGGATGGCAGATCTAATTTTATTTCCCCTTTCAATTCATGAGTCTACAACGGTCAAATAGGTAGGTTCAGCTAATTAAAACATCCATCTAAAACTAAACAAATGTGTCAATTGTTTGATGGAAACTAAAGCTTGTTAAAGCTATTAATAATAGTTTAGCACAATTGGATAGCATTTCCTCTACTGATTTTATTAGTAAAATTGTTTTTAATTATTAACCAAAACACCACATCAGAAATAAAATAAGCTCTATACACAATAAATGCAGGACTTCTCGCATTTGTTAATCAAATTAGTAAAGTCCACAAGTCACATATCTGACTAAAACATTCAATCCAAGACAACACAGACATCAGCCTTGCAAATGTCAGCAGAGGTAAAAGCGGGTAGAGGAGAGAACTGCTGAGTGTACAGGAAGATTGTTTGCTATAAAAGCGATCAGCAATGTTCATTTAAGGATTACAGCACTGATGGATCCATTCATAAATAAATGTTTCTGAATTACTGAGACACCCATTGTAAGAAGAAACAGACCAAAAAGGTCATAATGAACTAATAACTTTCATTTGCAGGGTATGTTACAATGCATTGCAGTATTTAAGGACAAGATAAAACTGTGAGGTCTGAATAAAGGTAAACAGAAAAAATGCCTTCACCAATTTGTTGTTGTGGTAAGCAGTAAACTTGGACATTGTAACACAGATAAAACATAACAGACTTCCTGTCTGATGACTTCGAAATTTTTTATATCTTATGCACAAGTCACAACCACATAGCTTTCAAATGCGTGCCAAGTTATTAGGTGTGTATTTTATGTTTTTTTAAAAGTATGTGTTAGTCATCAATTATGCCATGTGTTCCCAGTCTCACGTGCTTAAAAAACGTAGCTAAATATGCAGCACACGCAAATTAACTTGAGCCTCGCCTACCTCAAAATTACATAAACTACAATGCTCACAGATGCCACAGTGCCCAGCCTGCTGTCTTTATTTTTCCTTGACGTCTTTTAAGGCTGGCATACACCCTATGGTTTCAGCTACTGGTTTACACCAGTGTTCACTCTCTGTGATCCCTGTCAACTTCTGGCTCAAATGGCAGCAGGCACTCTTTGAAGAAAACCACAAAGAGTAACAATGAAAAATAAAAGGGGATGATGTATCAAGGATTATAGAGGGATATTTATACAAGTAAAAATTATATCATTTTAACCAGATGCTGAAGCTTGTTTTACGTAAACAATTCATAAAGCACTTTCAAGTAACAAAAGCCATCAAATTATTCCATGTTGCTGTTGATATTTTGAAAGAACTGTAGTGAAGGCTGTTACTGTTTATTCAACTATGACACTAAAAGTGACTGTTGAACTTTATTTTAAAAACTACACCATATTATGCATTGGGGACACTTCAAATTTAATCTCCCTTGGTATATTTATTATTTACAAACACTCAGGAGAAGCAATATATCAACCCACATTTTGTTCCTAGCACTAGTCCCACATTCGAGATGTTGTTCCTGCAGAACTCACTGTTATGCCTGCCACGTCTCCTGCTGCACTAACCTTTAGTCTCTTTTGCAGCACAAGGAAAAAACACAAAGAGTAGCAGTAGGTAGGGGAGATAGCAAGAGATATATTGGGAAATGTATGTACTGCAATACTATCAGGAAAGGAGCAGCTTGCTTATTTTATGGTCCATTTATAAATTGCAATGCAGGTCATTACTGCTATCAGTGCTTCAAATGATCAGTTTTGAGCTCAAATACTTTTCTGCCACAACTGCCTAAAGGAAGAAGATGAATCAACAGGATCTATTACTAGCTTTGTTTTAATCTTCTAATAAAGTGGAAAGTGAGATTTTTCAGAAAGCTGAATGTTTCCACTCTATCTATCCATCTCTCTATCTATGCACATATAAAGGAACCCTTTTTAATCAGAGTTTAGCATCAAGTCAGTTAAACTTCTGGGAAAATGATCTGGTCAGTTACGTAGAGAGATTGGAGATTGTTAATTAGATTCAGCTGCTTTGGTGTTAATGAAATCAACAGGTGCACAAGAGGGGCAACAAAGAGATGACCCCCAAACCAGGAATGGTTTTAAAGGTGGAGACATTTTTCCCCTCATCTGTTCTGACTGTTTTCACTAGTTTTGCATATGGCTAGGGTCAGTGTCCCTTGCTAGTAGCTTGAGGTGATAGCTGGACCCTACAGAGGTTGATAACACATCAACACGTGCCATAGCTAGAAGGTTTGGTGTGTCTCCCAGCACAGTCTCAAGAGAACAGAGGAGATTCTAGGAGATAGGCAGTTACCCCAGGAGAGCTGGAAAGGGCCATATAAGGTCCTTAACCCATCAGCAGGACCAGTATCTGCTCCTTTGTGCAAGGAGGAACAGGGTGAGGACTACAAAATGACCTCCAGCAGGCCACTGGTGTGAATGACAGAGAGAAACATAGACCTCTACAGGCTGGGCAATGGCACCTTGACTGCCATTAGGTATCGGAATGAAATCCTTGGACCCACTGTCAAACCCTACACTGGTGCAGTAGAGTATGCACGCAGTTCCTGGAGGATGAAGGAACTGATACAACTGACTGGCCCCCATGCTCACCTTACCAAAATCCAATAGAGCACCTCTGGGACATTATGTTTCAATCCATCTGATGCCACCAGATTGCACCTCAGACTTTGCAGGAGCTCAGTGATGGTCCAGATCTGGGAGGAGATCCCTCAGGACACCATACGTCGTCGCATTAGAAGCATGCTCTGATATTGTCAGGCATGCATACAAGCATGTGGGAGCTGTAAAAACTACTGAGTACCATTTTGAGTTGCTGCAATGAAATTTCAGCAAAATGGACTAGTTGGCCGAATAATTTTTTTCACTATGGTTTTCAGGGTGTCTTTGAATTCAGCCCTCTGTAAGTTGATAATTTTCATTTCCATCAAATTATGTGGCATCCTTGGGTTCCTAACAAATTACCCAGTCCATATCAGTATATATATCCAGTATGATTTTTTTTCCTCACTGAGCCCTGATGATTTTTTTGATTAATATATATTTTACTGTATATATCTTTCCTGTACCGTTTTACAAGGCGAGCAGGTTATTCTAAAACCCTCATTACAATAACACACTGGTCAAGATCTTGTAATCTATGGCTTGTGTAATGGAGAGACTGTCAATTTGTGTATCTCTGCAATTTATTTCACTCTCCTTGCAAATAAACTGACTATGATCCCTCTGTCCTTGGTGACTTTTTATGCCTTGCATCCATAGCCATAGAGATCTTTTAGTATCTATGTGCACAACACTTATGGATCATGCGCAACTTTATGATTTTTTCTAAAATATTATAAAGAATTTAATACACTGACCTTCAATACAAAGGGAAGACATTACATGTCACGAAGCTTCACCACATTTAATATTTCATGTTTTAGTATGCACCACATAATCTTGTTGGTATTGTGAGTCCTGTTTTTTATAATAAAGACTACACTTTTCCACTATCTCCAACACTTTCTGCATCCTTTTCTCTCTGCTTTTGCTCTATTTATCACACACCCACACACTTATCACCAGTGAAGGTCCTGTAGCTATGGTTGCCTAAAGGAGACGGCTGAGTCAAAGAACCTCTTTCTTATTCCCTTTTGCAGCTAAGTTCTGTTACAATTTGCTTGAGCCAGCCCTCAGAGGGGAACAGCTAGAATGTACAAGCTGCACCTGCTTTATACTAGAAGGGTGACATGGCAAAACCTACACCCACGTGAATGGACACACCTGCCCCATTCATTTCAACTGACTGTGCATCAACACTAAAATAGGCACAACTGTCTCATAATTTATCATTTATGACTCACAGTGTTTTTCTTCTGGCTTTGTTGCGAAGATTTTGTGTCTTTTTGACTGGCTTGCTTTTTAACAGAATTTAGAACTATGGGAGCATTTAATCTTTTTACTGTGCTTAAACAGTACAATATTTTTTAAATAAAGTGCAGTCATTGTAATAATGGTCACCAATAGAGGCTGGGGCCTTTAATCCCAAACTACATTCAGACTATGACAACATTCAGCATCAAATTTAGTTATAATCTATTTATTGAGACCCTAGTTAGAAGAATGGATGCTTCAGTGCTGTGTTGTTTAAAGCGCTGATATGGTTTGAAGTTCTCTATATTTAGAACATTTTCTTGCACTAAAATTAAGACTCTTCTCCCCTTGCCCTTCCCCAAAGCTCACCATCTTTGCTATCAATTGTCCTGGGAACCAAATCCATTTCAAAGGTGTCCTGCATCTGCTGTCCACGGAAATGGTTCAGGTGCTCTCGCTCAATGAGGTCGCTCTCATCTTCTTCTAATGGGAGCCAAGAACCATCTATAAACCACTGGCCTCTCATCACTGGAATATGGTCTTGTTCTGTAAGGCAGAGACGGCATTTATTTAGTCGCACATGCAAAACAAATACTTTACGGCATAGCTGGGAGTTTAAAAAATAACACTCTTTGGTGGCGAGAAATGTATTGCTTTATTTTGGTATGTAAATGTTAAGCAGAAATGAAAGAAGTCACTTTTTGAAACCTGAGTCCTTTGAGGAATTCCTCTTTACTCAACAAGTGTGACAAATCCAGGAGGGCCAAATCTCAGTGGTTAATGCAATGAGGCCAGGTTTAATTACAGTTATGAGTGACATTATTAACTCATTCTCTGGTGGTGAATAAGCACGTAAGAGCTTTAGGCTACCTCTGAAAAAGAATTTCACATGTCTATACAATGAAACTGCTCAAAATATAAAAACAAATCTTCTATTTACAGACAAACAGTTCACCCACAAGGTTAATACAGACACAAGAAAGAGTGATACAGACTCACAGTAGATACTATTCAGTCAAGGCTGTTGGCTCTGCTTGTCAGCAGCCTTTATTTGTTAAATATCCCAATCTAAAGCTAACACATGTATAACTATTTAAGAAAACCTTGAGATTTTGTTTCTTTATTGTCAAAATATTTGGATGCTTTGCATCTTAGTTTACAGTATATCAACATCCTTTACACATGGTCCATTATGATATGCTTTTGATTACTATTCAGATGTCCTCCTTCAATATCCATTTCATTGTCTTATATGTTAACATGGCCTGCATGTGAGCAGAGGTATAGGCCAAACTGAAACAGTAATGACAGGGTCTTAATACACCCACAGCGTGAACATCTTGGAAAATAACTTCTGCATCGCTAAATGTCATTTGAAATTAAGCTCCAAAGCCCATTTCAAAAGACCCAGCTACCCATGAACCCTTTTCATCCAGGTCAGGTTTTCCGTAACTCTATAGTGACTGCCTTCATTTGTTTCCTGTCTTTTCCTAGAAATATCCATGAATTAGTTAGTGCAGATTAGCTGAGCTCAATAGACCAACATTCAGAGCTACTCCCAAAAGACCAGCCAAAGTAATTTGCTTGCAAGGAAAAAGTAAAACAGTGCAGGGCACAGCAAGCTGACTACAGAAAATGCATAATCAGCTAGAAGTCTTGAGACTTAAACAAACTTTTTATAGGTGAATAAATGCTGGTGGCATCGAGTCTATGAGAAAGAAGAGGGAGATGCTTTGGGTCATTAAACTTTATGTTGACAGCCAATTACAATGCTTATCATTTAGTCAGTGTCAAGTGAAAACAAAAAACCAACACCTAATAAAAGTTATGCTTCTCACTCACATCAAGAAGGTACATTAATTGCGAATGATGCTGAGAGAAACATAATTTTATAGACTTTGTGCAGGGTACATTGGGGTGCTTGTACTTACGTTTCCAGTAGACAGGATAGCATTCTCTCTGTCTAACATCAACCTCATAGAGTCCTCCTCGAACACACACGCGGTCTGCAATGATTTCAATGCAATCGGGGTCCCTCTCATCAGAGGACACGGTGGATGTGTCCAGGGACCCGCGGCCTCCGTGCACGCTGCTGGTCCTCGTTTCTACTGGGACTGCACCGTTCACCCCACTGCTTTCCAGACCTTTGGAGCCACTGTCCTCCTCCCCCCCGCTGGCCTGGGAGCTTGCCCCATCAGGGTTCAGTTCGCAGTATTTCCGAAACTTTAGTTCAATGTTAAGCGAGTCATGCCCCAAGAAGGGCTTCCAATTTTTCTTGTCCTCTTTGTAAAACCACCGCACCTCCTCCGGACCGAGCTCCGTGACCACTTCGTGGAATCTGTGTCTGGAGCTGTTGGATCTTGACCTCTTTCTCCTCTCGAACAACGGACCGGCGTTACTCCCGTAGCTGTCGTAGTCAGGAGAGCCGCTGCTGAGATAGGCTTCGGGGGAGTTCAGGTCCAACAGCAGCCCGTCCTGGGCACTGTGGTGTCCTGCGTGTAAAAGCGGCAGCTGCCCTTCCAGCCCCGACTGGACAGAGGACATCCCTGCCTGTAGCGTTTCATCGGCGAGACTCATCTCGTGACTGCACGAAAAAACATCGCTTCCCAAAACCCACCCTTTGCTGCCGGTACTGTCAGCGCCGACACCGAAACCTTTACTATAAGAGGAGCTTAATGTGGAGGTTTTGGTTGTAACGTTGCTCATAACTGTCCAAACAACGCGGCCTGACTGCCGAATCCTCTCATGTCACTGCACCGTCGCCAAGCCACTGCAGCTCTGCGGCAGCTATCACCGGCCTTTAAAACGAAACTTTGATAATTAAATACCCTCAGACAAACTTCCTCCACATTTCCTTACAGCTGACTCTACATCACCTTGCTAGCCTGCTAAGTGGCTAAGCTAATGAAGCCGGCTGTAGAACTCCCGAGAATTGCGTATTAGCAAGTACTACTCTAAGTGAAGTAAAAACGCGTCGAACCACTTTCCTGTTGCCGTCTTGCTTTGGTCTTGCCTGGCAAGAGAAAATATTACGGTGTCTCTACTTCGGGTTCCGGGTCTCTCTGGAATTTCCGATTCATTCGTTGACAAACAACTCATGCATGGAGACGGCGCTGTCGCGCGCGAGTGCGGCTCGGCGGCGCACGCGGGCGGATCACAAGATTCGCGGGCGCGCACACGTCGCACATGCGCACACATGACGACTTCTCAACCCTCTGTTCAAAAACGCATTGTTCCAACCGGTACACTAGATGGAGACAAAAACCTATGGTGGCTACGAGGCTCACTTCAATCGCGATTACCGTTTCAGCGCGTTAAATGGCCACTAGATGGGAGCAAAGACCTGTTCTTTCAAAGTGATCGCTCACGTCCCCGTTGTTGGGAATACAGTTGTAAAAACATGCACATTCTGATACATCACGGACAAGCAATAGAAGCAGTCCAGGAAACGAACGCAAAACAGTACACATTGTGTTGCCACTGTGCTGTAACCAGTGGCTTCACACTTGGAAATGCAGCAAAACTGCCCTAGGTATGAATCTTGTTCAAGTAAAGCCAATTTTCAGCTGCTTCGAAATACTACTTTTAAGATTGATACTGTACAGACAGGTGATACATTAAAGGAAAATCAAGGTAAAGCCAGCCAAACAGCTGTAGTGCACCTTGACATTGATATTACTATTTTCTGGAACTTGTTTGGAGGGATGAAGCACCAGTCTTCTAAATATATGCCCTCATTTGTTTGATGATGGTAGTGGAGAGTGTCGTCTAACACATTTGTCCAAAAATCCTGGACAGGTGTTCAACTGACTTGAGAGCTAGTGACTGCAAAGGTAACAGCATATGGTTTGCATAATTTTCAGATTCATCAAGCTATTAGTGAACCTGTCCTGCCCTGTGGATGGGCGGGGGGCGTTGTAATCTTGGAAGAGTCCACTCTGAACAACTCTGTGCTGATTTGCACCGACTCTCACAAAGTGCAGATTTCTCCCTTTGATTTGTTTCTATGTGAACATGTGATGTTATAGAAATATATAGTCCAGGTTAAAACAAAAAAGTTGCCCCTAAATTTTTAAGATTAAATAATAAGTTTATCGCAAAGAGCGGCCACTAGGACTAACAAACAAGCATTATTTTGTTGAGGTTATATGTCTCTCCCAGCTAGTCAAATTTATGTCCATGTCTGTCCAGGCTAAAATATTATATGTACTGAAGACTTTTGTGTGTTACAGGCAATATGTAGGTAATAATGGTCAGAAAATGCCAATGGACTGTTGACCTGTCCAGGGTGTACCCTGCCTTTCGCCCTATGACATAGTTTCCAACGCCACCTGCAACTCTGAATTGGAAAAGTGGAACAAAATGGATGGACAATGGTCAGAAACGTGTTTTTGTAGAACATGATGATATCACATTTTATCCTATGGGACATTTGAGTGAAATATTGAGCCTGAGTGACCTTGATCTTTGACGACCAAATTCTAATCAGTTCATCCTTGACTCCAAGTCAGTGTTCAGACTAGATGTATTTAAACTAGCCCCAGGTGTTCTTTAGATCTCAGATTCACAAGAATGTAGAATTGCAGACCTAATAAGTTCATCCTTGAATCCAAGTTAAATGTTTCTGCTATGGTGGTAGTTTAGTTTTTCTGTTTAGTTTTATCCTTTATTTGTAACAGGTTTAGCATTCATGAGAATGAGGTGGATGCACAAACTGAAAGCATACTGCCTTGGGCTGCACTTGCTGACAGAGTGGAGGCCAACTAAATAATTATCTAAAATAAATACATCCATCCATTTTCTTAACCGTTTATCCAGTTCAGGGCAAGGGGGCTGGATCCCAGCTGCCATGGGGTGAGGGGTGGGGTAAACCATGGACAGGTCTTAAAGAAATAAATACAAAATAAATAAAATAAAACACCTACCGGTTCATGAGAAAATTCAAGGAATCCCAGTTTTTGGTTTTCCATGTTTTCTTTTCTGTGCACATCAGGTGGACATGTGCCTCCAGTTTGGGTTTTTGCACCAAGCAGTTATTCAGTTAGGTAACGTCTTAAGTAGCACTCAACATTTTCTCTGAGTTTTTGCTAATGAATAACCAAGCAATAACCAATACTTTGAGATGTTTACCTATTTTTTATGTTGTCACTGTTTGGACACTTGGCAGTTCCTGCCTTTTTGCACATGCTCTGCACAGTGTGCTGTTGGCTGCCCAATAAATGCACTGCCTTTGCATATCTTCATGCCTTTATGGTCAGTATAAAAAATGGGTGGAGTTTAGATTACATTTCTGATTACATCAGAAAATTAACAGTGAAACAATAATTATTATTATTATTTGAATTATTATGGCCTAAAACAGCTTTTAGTTTTAGTAGTTAACATCCACAAAAGTAGCAGAAAAATAACTGAACTACTTGAACTGATGCTCACTACTTCCTAGCATGGGCTATAATGTATCTCTTACAGAGCTAACCAGTGTGTTTGTATGAGAGCGCATCAGTATGGTGTGAGTTTGTATCTCTGAATATGCGTGCATGTATGCATGTGCCTGTTTATTTAGGCAGAGTGCGTGTGTTTGCACAATGTGTGTTTTGTTTAGCAATATTTGTGTGTGTGTGTATACTGCTGGTCCAGGTGATCCTGGGGCTGTGGTGTGGTTTGCAAGGAGAGAAGAGAGAGAGATAGGAGAGAGGCCCAGGCAGCTGTATTTGGAATAAACAGACATTACCCTGCTGTGTTCTAATTTACTGCAGAGTGGGAATTAAACTTTAAGCTCGGCCCGCCCCTCTGCAGGCCAATACTCTTTTCTTCTGGCCATCAACAACTACTTGCACAATGTGCATTATTAAAGTGTTACTCCACCCAAACTCTGTCTTTTTAGTATCAAATTAACAACCCCTGTAGGCTTGAGAGGAGGTTGTAAAAAATGTCCTTCACATAGACTCGGCTTCCGGAGGAATTTTGGATTTTGTGAGGGAAACAGTAGTATGTAAAAGCAGCCTAGATGGGAGAATGGTTTGATACTCATTGCATACATAGAGGTAATACTTAACAGGAGGACTATTTAAGTCACCACAGATCTTTTTAAATGATAAATGGCTTACACAAGTTTCATTACAGGCAATAGATAAATTGATCAGTCTGAAAACTTTTATTTGTTTCTATATTTCATGTTACATTTACATTGCATAATGGAAAATTGTCCACAGTCCCAGTCAACTCAACATGAACATTCTAATATTGGTATTTTCCTGGTAATAATCATTAAAATTGCTCTAACATTCCATAATCATGAGTGCAAGACTAATTCACTTTGTGGTAACGTGTATGACCAGAATAATTACTGGGTTAAATATGCAACCTGATCTTGCCAAGAGCTTTCTCTCACTGCAGGTTTACACTAGAGGATGACATGTGGCTTTCATATAAGAATTAGTCCAAACAGGTTGCTTTCTGTCTCTCTCTCTCTCTCTCTCTCTCTCTCTCTCTCTCTCTCTCTCTCTCTCTCTCTCTCTGTCTCTCTCTCTCTCAAAACA
>VUQH01006262.1:1773-14931 GCA_015106775.1 Etroplus canarensis | reverse complement strand
AAACAGGTCTCTTTCTGTCTCTCTCTCTCTCTCTCTCTCTCTCTCTCTCTCTCTCTCTCTCTCTCTCTTCCTCTCTGTGTCTTGCTGTTTTGCAACCACCAGGCCCACCACCTGGACGAGTGGATGACAAACAAACTGCAAATTTTCCTTCCAGTAACTGACCAAATAGATATTTATAACCAGCTGGTCAACTCCTCTACCCATTGCTGGCCCCCCTCCTCTCGACTATGGCTGTGAGAGCTCCCTTTAAAGACCAGTTGTGTCACTTCTGGCTTTGTTCTTAAACAAAGAGAACTGCCCCTCATCTGCCCATAATTGGGCCTACTCTTGGAATGTGCTTGATGTCTCCGCGCGGGCCACTGCCGCTCCAACAGACAGGCAAAGGTTTCTGGGACATAGCAGACAAATGAGTCGAACTCCATCTGCCAATCTCTACTTTATTTTACTTTCCTTTTTCTTCCGTCTCTCATTCTTTTAAACTCTGTTTCACCCTGTTACTCACCAACTGCAGCAAAACGTTGGATCCCCCACTAAAATAAAGAAACCCCACACTCACAGTAAATGGAACAGTCTACAGATTGCCCTCTCTGGATCTGTTTGGTCTTTCTGAGCTGCACCACCTCACTAAGGTGGGGCAGTTGGATGCACTACAAGGGCAATCTTCAGCACATGTCACTAGCAGTTACTGAGGTGATGTTGACCATGCACAGATGGTTGAAAGGGGATTGGAGGGTGTTTACTGCATTGTTACTAAAGGGAAGCAATTTGAAGAGCTCAAATTCCACTTGCAAGGAAGGATGTTGAAACAGTAGTTGGCAGACTACCAAAAGCCTGAGCCCCTAATTGTTGTCATTAATAGCAAATAATCTCAAAGTGCTTACTTTGTATTCTGGGAAACATTATGGTGTTATGTTCAAGATGTGTACATCTGGGAAGTCTCAGAGGATTAGTTTAGAAATTTGTCTGTAACAATCACATGAAACTCAGGTGAAAAATTTTAGGACTGTTACGCTCAAACCGCAGATATGCTAGAGTCTTTGTGTCGGTGTTGTGTACCTTTTGGTGTTTAAGCAACCTTGTCCTCAGAATCCAACCCTTTGGTTTTGGTCATGACTCATTTACTCCTGAATCCTTCACCTTTCACCCCCATCTCTACTCTCCGTGTCACTCGCTAGCTACCCTGGATAAGTAAATACATGATGTAATGTGTGGGGTTTTTTTGCCTCCACCCCCACCATCCTCCACACACACATCCAGGGGTGATTAAACCGGAGCCCAGCAGTTTTAGGTGGGGATTGGTGGGTGCGGCCAACAGGGTTCTGAAAAGGAGGAGCTGGCAGTAGCTGAGCAAAATGGAAGGGAATTTAACAAGGCCGGTTTTGGGTAAATATAATAGAAAAGATGGGTTCAAGCAAGTCACCAACAGTGTGTGGTTTAAGCTTCTATTTGAGGGTATTTTCAGACATTTTGAAGATGCTGGCATCCTCTTACACCTCCCTAAAATCTGAATCATGTGTTTCTGTCTGTTCTTTGTCCATCTCAACAACTATTCATTTGAGCCACTTCAAACTTAGTGAGTGTATTGATGGGATCCTATCAAGTGTATTACCAAGAAGTCTGCTCACTACCGCATCTACATTTACAGATGCAAATGCCAGCTGTCCTGGCAAAGTACTTTTTAATATTCCTCATTTCCACTGTGACTGACTGGCGACCTGTCCAGGGTGTACCCCACCTTTTGCCCTATGACAGCTGGGATAGACTCCAGTGCCCCTTGCGACCCTGAACTGGATAAGCGGAATAAGATGAATGAATGAACATAAGTTCACCTACAATACTATCTAAACAGTGGTGGTGGTTCCTTTAAGGTTCTGTTCTCAGATATGCATAGGATGACCAGATCCCAACAAATACTATGTTTGTGTGGGATAATGTGAGATACATTAGCAATGTTGGGAGGTAGTCTGAAATTTTGATATCTAACTTAAAATAAAAAAATGTACATTCAGCCGCTCTCTTGTGTTCTCCCCAAGGGGGAGAACACAAGAGAGCGGATTAATTCAAATTGGTAATTTGGCAAAGGTTTTATGCTGGATGCCCTTCCTAACACAAGCGTCCATGGTGAGAGTGGTTTGAAATTGAATCAGAGACCTTTTGCTGGAAAGATGAATGTGTAAACCACTACACTACAGGGACACCCATATCTAACTTAAAAATAAAAATTCTAAATAAACTGGCAGGTTACCAAACTGGCATTTAGCACATGAATGCAAAGTATATTATATTTAAATGCAATGCTTCAAACTCTCCTGCTAAGTAAATACAATTAGGGTAAAAAGAAGCTCATCGTCTCATGTAATAGTCTTTCTGTAGTCTAGCATTCTCTGTTATTTCAGCTACTGTTCTGTGTGGTAACCATCTCTGGTTTTCAGTAGAGAGGCAGCAATAATTTGCCATTTCTTTTTTCAGCCATATCTGATCATTTTAGCAAATTCCTGTCAATTATGACACACACATACTGTGTCACCTCACTCCATATGTCCCCTTGTGCAAAACTGAAAAACAATTCTAGCAAAAGAGACAAAAAATTGATTTCTCACTATATAAAATGCACCTTCATCTGCTTCCTTGTATTCTCCCCAAGGGGTCGCCACAGTGGATTAATCAGCATTGGTAATTTGGCAGAGGTTTTACGTTGGCTGCCCTTCCTGACACAATCCTCCATGGTGAGAGGGGCTTGTGTCCCCACCTGGAATTAAACCAAGGTGAATGTGTAAACCAGTACACTACGGGGACTGTTGCTTTAGTTTCTTTGTAGTAGTACTTTTAGATGACTTGCAGATTCCCCTGATGGATATAGCATGAAACACCCTAACCTACATTTTACTATAATAAAAACACTTTCACTGCTTTCTTCACATGCATTGGGAAAAAAGCCAGACTTTAGAAAAAGAATGTCCTGCAGAGCCAATCAAAATGTGGGACATTGTCTCAAGATGTGGGATAGGGGAACAACTCATAAAAATACTGAGCAGTCCCACATAAAGAGGAACATCTGGTCACCCTAGCTACTATGCATAACACACCTGAATTTACTCTGCAATGAATTTGAACAATGCATATGCAAAAGGTTTAGGTTCATGGGTCAGCCCAGGTAAATGCCATGCTCCCCTACCACCCTAAAACAAAAGGGATATTCTCTGACATGACTTAGCTCCTTCACTTTAACAGCATGAACAGTATTTATCATTTGAAAAGAGTTGTAAATACAGAGATTGGGTTAGTTGCTATCCTGAGAAAACCCTGCCAGTAGAATGTGGATCTCTGTATTTAATTTATTTTATATATTTTTCAAACAAAAATGCATTCATTTTTCTTTACATACATTTTAATGAAAACACTTTGAGGTTTCTCAAAGTTCTATGTGCCAATATAATGTTAATACACCAGAGAGGTCTATGCTGGAGATGAAACTACAGGATAAATCTGTGCCACAGATGATACATATCAGAGCCCTGGCTGCTTTGTCTGTGCAGGGGGTCCTCTGTCCCTGCACCCCCTAACTGAGGTGAGGCCAGGGGCTCCAGCTTCCTCTGGTTGTCTGGGCTCAAGGATTGGGGCTATTGATTCCAACACAAGGCAGCTACTGCCTGCTTCTGCTGTGCCAAACAATTTCCCCCCGGGCTCTTCAGGTCTACTGTTATTTAAATTCTCTGTAACAATTTATAAATGATATCTTAGCACACTGTGGCCTGGCTCATGTCAATGTGTTTGCCTGTGTGAGTGAATGTGAGCTTGCCAAGAATAAAGGCTTTACATCGTGTGGTATTTTAATTACAATGTGTTCCTGCAAGGGAGCAACAAGACCTTTTAATATTCATGTCTATTGTTTGTTCTCTTGTCAATGCTGGTGTCTCTTTTGTCATCTGAATAGGAAAACAGACTTAGTTCAAAACATAACTTGCAGAGAGTTTAAGGCAAGAAAAGTTAATGTAACAATGTGACATTTGAGGTACAGTCTCATTTCCTATCTAGCCTAAATTATCTGTGTATCTCATTATATGTTGGAGCCACAAGAGTGGCTTAAAGAAAGGGGGAAGCTTACATCAGCGTAAAGACTGGAAAGAGGGGAACAGTTAGCCTGGTTCTACCCAAAGGACAAGAAATCAGCCTCCTGAATTTAGGGATTCTAATAAAATTAACATATTTCTGCTGAATGATACTATAACTCTGACCACCACAAAAATCATGTAACATCATTTTAGATATGAAGGTTTAAGCCTGCCTGGTTTGTGCTTGCAGATAAAACTCTTTTGCTCGCTGTGGGTGAGTCAGTGCACATCTTTGAGTCTATCTTCAGACAATGAAACTTGGATTGGAAGTTTGGATGTGCTCTCTCTTCAGCATGTCATGAGACTAGCCCAGCTCTTTACCAAGCCAAGGAATAAGGATTATGTGTGTAAACATTCTGGAAATTCCATTTTAAGACACAAGTGCAATGCAGAAGCAATGGCAGAGTTCGGACAACAGCAATAGCAATAGTAATAGCAAGTAAACTGTGTATAAATTATGGCTTGATGGTGAAGTTGAACATTTCACATTTTAAGGCCGCCGTTTGAGTTTCTGTCACTTTCACCTCCATGTAAAAGTAAACTTGCTGGTAAAACAGACAGCCAGAGAGAAAAGCGTCAGTAAGATTAATGAGGTGTGGCTTTCCTCTCATTCATGCTATTCCTCTGTTTAGCTGTGCAGACTGTGGGTCGACGTGTGTGGGGGTCCATGTAGGGTGGCCCTATAGGGTAACATGCTGAAGTAAACAAGCAGAGAACACAGCAGGGTGATGTTTCTTTCACTTAACTTTAAACACACCAAACAAGGAGCTTGTGTTATCTTGTTTAGACATCTTTTCTAGCTTATTCTCTCCAAATGGTAGCTTCCTTAGTATACACCACAGGTATAATACCATAGTGAAAAGATCTGAATGCAAGAAGGCATGTGAAAGGGCAAGGGTTTATGTAACAGTTTTTTTGTTTTTGTTTTTTTTACAAGTAATTTACTCAGATTATTTTTTGTGTTATGAATCAAAAATATGTTACTTAGTCAGGATTAACTCTAGATTATTAACATGCTCCAGGGTTAGTGTCACCCAACACTAACATCTGTCATGGTCCTTGGAGTTTAGGTTTTGGTTTTGTATATTTTGATTATGTCTTTAGTATTTATTCGTAGTATTATTTATTGTGATTTTTTTCATTTAGGATTTTGAGCCTCTGTTCTAGTTACATTTTGTTTCCATTTCTGCATGTTGCATTTTAGTTCTAGTTATTGCTTTCTGAATTTATTTCCTTGAGTTTGGTTTTATTGTCCTCCTCGTGTTTCTCTGTGTTTAGTCTATGTGCAGTTGTTGTACATTTCCTGTTTTGCCTTGTTAGTCAGTGTTTCTTGTATTTAGTCTTTGAGTCTCAGTTTTAGCCTTTACCTGTATTTAGTTTAACAATTTCCTATGTGTCATCCTCTGGTGTTTATGTCCTTCTGTCAAGCTGTCTCATGTCTGCATTCTCAGTTATGTTTCTCACTTCCTGTTTTACTTCGGTAACCAGTTATGTCTTGTGCATTGTATCTAGTTTTGCATCCTGCCCCTGATTATGGTCACCTATGCTTCCCACCTGTTGCCACTTTACTTGTTGGTCTGTGTATATTTATACCCTCGCATCTCCTCAGTTCTTTGTCATGCTGTCTGGTTTAGTTAGGTGTTCTTTATGCCAAGTCATGTTATGTCAAGTCTTGTCTCCTCCTCGCCCCATGTTTGTTGTTGATGTTTTGCACTCTATGAACTGAGTGTAGCGTGTTTCTGTAGTGTAGCGGTTTACACATTTGTCTTTCAAGTGAAAGTAGAAGCTGATGGTACAGTCTATGGAATCAGTGTATTTGATGGACTTTTTATTTTACCAGCTTTAAATAAAGCTTGCTTTTTAGTCACCTTTACCACGTTTGTCTTTGGAGTCCTGCATATTGGGTCCTCACCACACCCCCGAAACCCTGACAACATAGGGGGATTTTCACCCGACTTTAGTAGCCTACGGTTAAGCATTAGAAATGGTTTGGGTTAGGACAAAAACAATGATTAAGAATTAAAACTACTGGGTCTGGAGAAAATATGCACTGCAACTATGAAATATACTTCCTACTGAAATACATTACACAACAATTTATTTCCATGCTTTTTGGGTGTCTAGTTCACATTTTGCTGTGAGACTAGACTGGGACAGAGTCAAGCTAACTCTATTCTCCTGTTTCCACTTATAACTCAAGTTTGCCAAAATGCCAAAATATTTATTTAGAGTAAACTTCAGTGTGTATCTGTGCAAACATGCACACATTTGTTTTCTTTGTCATTGTCTGTACCTGTATTAAAGCCTGGGCTTTACTGCTTCTGAGAAAATGCCTTTTATTCTCCTTTCAACAAAGGAAAGTCCTGATTGTTATTATATGAGCACCAAAATTATGCCTAATCCACTGTTCCTGAGTAAAATTTCTCTGGCTGTCATTTACAAGGAGAATAGTTTGCCCTTAGGACCTACACAGAGACCTACATGTGTTTGGCCAGCCCCTATGTTTTTGGATGATGTTTCACACTGTCAGGGTTGACCTATCTGAATGAGGAAAGGGAACCAGGGAGTAGACATGGTTTGAAATGTTTTACTGTGGTCTGGGAGTCCTCCAATATGGTGCTAAACTGCCACTGTGGTAACCAAGTCAAAATTTGTTTTTTATCCAACAGAATGTTTTTTTTTTTTGAAGATATGAGCAGTTTCAGTGTTTAACATTTTTGTCTGATATTCTTGTGTTGGTTAGAGCCACAAAATCATGCTATGCTTGCTGGTAAAGCGGAAAAGACATCACAAAACAAGATTCTGGGAATCAAAAATTATAAAATGCTCATATTTGTGGTAAAATAAAATATTTTGCATACAAAGGATTTGGATGGTATACAACTTGCCATATGAGCTTGGTTGAAAAATATATGCACATGCTGAAATGGTTGGATTTCCATTCAAAGAAAAAAACATTCACTGCAGTCCAAGTTTGGACCAGTTTCTAGTTGTCAGGAATATCCCCTTCTTTCAGTCTCCTTTGTCTTCCCCTTTCTTTCCTTACTTTTCTATGAGAAGAGCTGAGAGATGGGACCGCAAGTCCCCTCAGAGGCTTGGTCCTCCATCACAGTATTTTTAATGGATGTCAGATGTGTGTGAGAGGAGGCCATAGCGTGAGTGTGTTTCATGTTAGCTCTCAGCATGATGAGCAGGGAAGCAGCTGGAGATGAACAGAAACCGCCTCTCCCCCTAACAATACCTCCATTTTTAATCCATACTTCTAGCTTTCCAAGTAATGTTCTCCTGATTTTCACACTGTAATATATTGTTATTAATAAAGGAAAACAAAGGCAAACATTCTTTAATGGTGAGGAAGATATTTTGGTTTCCTGGAGAACAAGACAGCAGTCTCTATTTTTTCTCACTATAAATCTTGCAACAGTTTCAATAGTTGGATAGCCATGCACTGTTTCCCTGAGTTGATTACAAAGGACTTCAAGGAAAACTGCTCTGTTATTGCTTACAACCATGGTGCCTAATAGTATCCTACAGTGAAGCACTTCAAACACACACTGTCATACAATATCAATTTGGACCTCTAAAGGAATATGTTATTCACCAAAGTAATTGCTGAAGAGAGATTTTTATTTTTCACTATGAGTGGCATCCGAGTGAGCACAACTAAAGGCCATCCCCTCCTGGCAATGGAGCTCACATCCCAATTGCTTAATAGGAATTCAAGTTTCCCACAAACTTCTTTGTTGGAACAGCACTCTTTTACCACAAGCATTAAACACTCCAGCTCACATTTCTTCTGACTTCTCAGTAACTTTTTATTTGTATCACTTGAGGGTTTTTCTGTGGAGTATTGCTCCTCAGGGAGGGCTTGAGGACAGTTCTGGATTGCTAAGCTAAATGAGTGAATAATACAGCATGTGATGTTTACCACATTTTATAAGGTGACTGAAACTATTTGTTTCGCAAAGGAGAACCAATCAAATGCATGAGTCAATGTGAGTATTTCTCACTCATCAACAAACAGCGCTGCTTACAGTGAGTAAGACTAGGGTGGTGGTACACGGGCCAAACCACCAAGTGGAGCAAAAGGAGATGAAAAGTGTTTATTTCAGTCAGGACCAGTATGGTCAAAAGCAGATTGTTATTTCCATCTGCAGCAATTTATATTTGGTGGCATGACTCTGGTTTGAGTCCACTCCCCCTTCCACATTCAAAATGGAAAGTCTGAGGTGGGGGAGCAGCAGCGAGATCCAAGTACTGAAGAGAACAGACATCAGTGATAACAGAAACGACATCAAGTTAGATATAGTGTGAAAAGAAGAAGATGAGGTGGAGATAGGTTGCAAAGTGGCTTTCAGAGAAAAACAACTGTAAGCAGGCTAAATCAGCATAAATAGTGCATGCTATATGAAACATGTGCTTATGTGTGGTGGCATAGAGATAAACTGATTGTATTAAATGCGTTAAACCTCTTTAATAGACGGACAATAGCGTCTTCCTCTACATCTTCAGACAACACCAGTCCCTATTGATATCTTAAGGCATCTTAATTTGAATAAACACAAATGCAAATAATGAAAATTATATAGACAGAGAGGAGTAGATGTAGATGTAAAAGTAAAAAAAAAGAGTAAACCCATAAGAAACTTGGGATTTAATGTCACATAGCTGCTGGTCATGAATAAGCCTTCTGATTCCATAGTTTTCAAAAATTCTCCAAAGCCCAATAAAGCACAGAGTTTTTGTTGTGTTGAAATCTATTCTGACATTGACTTCTGTTTTCCTCTACTTCAACCTGAGCCCAAATTATTTCCTAACCAAAACCAGTCATTTACTGTGATGTTTGTACTCAGCCCAACCTACTCCTAATCTAAACCAGTTATCTCTGCAATGCCCTCCTAAACTCACCAGAAAGAACAATGTTACAGGAAACATATCAAAATTATTAATTATGGAAATCTTTGTTTAGCTAGAGAGCCAAAATGTGCTTATTTTAAAACCAGAAACAGAAAGGAAAAAAACAAAAACAAAAGAGATATTGAGAGAAGTGTTAATCATAAGAAGGTGGAAAGTAAGGACAGTTTGGATTGAAGCAGTTTGGCTGATCATTGGAGAATTTGAGCAGGCAGCCACTTGGTAGGCTTTCTTTTGCTTTGCAGCATGGGGGCGGAGGGCCTCATTATATCTCTCTCCATGTCGGGCCCTTAAGTCCGTCTCCTCAGCGCCTGCTCTGTTTGTTTAGAGAGCCAGAGCCTTTTAAAGCTACGTTTGGCCTAATGAGCCCATTATCTGCCAATGATCCACAAAGAGGCCCTCCTCTCACTCGCTCCCTCTCCCTCTTCCTCCCTGAGTAGTAGCTTGCCCTCTCTTGCTCTCCTCTCACCCTATTTTTCTGCCACTTATCCCCCCTTTTTTTCTGGTGCACAACTCACAGTCTACCCTCTTTCTGCATTTGCCTTGTTTAGCTCATTTTCCCCTCCCTGCTGCACCGCTCTTTTCCCAAACCCATCACACACTGTGCTCATTTCAGTTCTTCAGGACAGCAGTGTAACCTCCTTCCTTTTAAAAACACCCGCCTCCTTCTCCTTTGAGGCTGTACGTTTTATGCTGTTGTTGAGAAGTACTTTGGTCTGGTTTTAACTGCCTCACACCTGCAGACATTGTTGACTCTCTTCATCACAGCTGACATTATGAGTTAACTATCGAAACAGAGGATAGTTGTTTTCAAGGGAGTGCTGAAGCAGATTTGTGGAGACCCCATGTAAGAGTGCAATACCTGCACTATGCTAAACCTCTCTTTGGGGATAAAAGCTTCATTTATGCAGCCTTTTAGATCTACTGTAAGTGTTACAGGTGTGCAATTGGGAGGAGATTTCCAGGTAAACCATGCTATCTTTATTTCTAAATTTGGTCACAGGAAGTTGGTTTGGATCAACATTTTTTTGGGCCTGGTTGCTCTTTTAACACCAAAGAATTTATTATGGTGATCTGGCAATAGCGGAGAAAATAGAAGGAATGCTGCCCTCATGGCTGTACTCACAGCAGGATTAACTGCACGAGCTGCACTCTCCAACCTCCACAAGCCTGACGGGCCCTATCACAGCTGCTTTTGTCTTGCTCTCAAAAGAAGGAGGGTGTGGGCAGGCGGGAGGAGAGGAAAGGAGAAAAAGACAAAGAAAATTAATCTGCTGGGTGCAGGATCTTAATTCGATTTAATGAAGGGAGCTTGAAGTCTGAGAGGCTTTGTGCTCACACACTTCTACAGACACGTACACATGCACACACACTCAGCACTCACTCATGTAGGTCTTATTGATCTGTTGGAACAAACCTATTATGGGCAATTATGTTATTCACCAGCCGTGGCAAATCCATTCCTTTGCTTTCATTACTTACTAATACTTGGAAAGGAAATCTATTAAGCTTGAACGTGATGCTTCCTGTTCACATTGGGTGTGAGATTGGAAATCTGTGTTTCCGTCTGGCTGTAATACTTTTGTCCGCCATCACTTTGAACCTGATTCTTAGAAAGAAAAAGATATCAAAAGAAAAAATGGCTCAACATTTGTTCTTGTTTCTTTTGACCTATTTTTGACTCGGAAAGGATTTGATTATTATGACTTTGTACACTTCCATAACCAAAGTGCAATTTAATATGCTAACAACGCGCTCACTTATGGATGCATAGCTGCTTGGGTGAAACTTGCAGAGCTGAAAGTCATGCAGCACACCAGACCTGGCTGTAAAGCAAAACAATCACGAAAGAAAGCCTTTCTTTGCACCACCTTAGTACCCTATTCCCCTCCCTCAAAAAAGAACAAGCAAAACCAGTCTTTCCATCTCTCCACCAATGCAGGAGAAACCTATTACTATGTTCATCTTCTCAACATTTGACAGGTGGAAGTAGAACTTTGGGGTTTATGTTTTAATTATAAAGAATTCCAGATGTGGAGGGGGGCTCATAAATTAGAAGCAGAGCTACTCAAATGTCTTTTTTCAAAGGGACCAAGAGGGTCAGCATCTGCTTCTCATTGCAGCCAATGTTATTAAGGGCCCTGACTACAGAAAGGCCCGAGTCCCCTGTCTGGCCCCACAATAATTGACACTATTAAATGTGCCTAAACAGATTTAGAGCATCCAGAAAAGTTACATTTGTCTTGCAGAATGACTCTAATCATCTATTTTAGATTGAAAGGCCCTGAAGAGGAGGAACCAACCACATAATCTGCAACATGATAGAAAAGGAGCAAGAAAAGTAAAGAGGCAAAACAGAAGGTGGTGATTGCTGAAAAAAAAATGCGCAAATACAAACAAATTAGGCCTGAACAGCTCTGTGCAGGAATGCCAGGGAGGGCTGGAGTAAATGATAGAGAGGAGGACCAAGGTCTGAATTTTATTACCACACTCCAGACCAAGCTCTACAGGCTAGAGAGAGTTGAGCTGAATGTACATGGATAGCTTTACAAAAGCACCAGTCATGACAGACCATCTGTTCCACTGCTCTGGTGATCTTTTAAACCCACATTAATGCTGATTTTTTTCCATGTGGAATGACACAATGAGTAATTTGTTTGTTTGATTTTTTTTAAATTTATCTAGGTCTTGTTGTTTGGCCAATGTTTGGGAGTGGATATATTTACAAATAATGAGTTTGATTCCTAATACTGTACACTAATGTGACTTTGGGTGGATATGTTCGAAGCCTGTCTGCTGATGAAGAGTTGGGAGCTGAAGAAAAGTGAGGTCCTGCGAGCCCACTGACTGAAACTCCTGTTTGCAGTTTTGGCCAATGAATGAAACAGGGTTGCAACTGGGGAAACAAGAAAAGATGCATGGGGAGGGGTGTAGCAGGTCACAAGTTTTTGGGTTGGTGTGAGGGTGTGATGTTTCTCTACAGTGTGCAGCTAAAAAATTAAAGAGAAATGAGTAAAAAAGAAACAACTCCTTCGTCCAAAAAGTGGAGCCAGATCAGCAGAGGTAAAGTGGGGCAGGAATTCTCAGGGGTGTGATTGAAAGGGTGAGAAGTTAATTTGGCAGCTTTTCCTCTTCGCTTTGCTAATGTTTCCTCTCAGGACTAAACACCCTCAGCACCCCCCACCACCTCGTCTCTCCAAACTCTCTAACCCCCAGACACCCCGCTATTTCATCACACACTCACCCAACTTCCACTTCTGACCCTTTCTAAACACGCACACACAAACTTTTGCCATTCTTCTAACGCTGTTGTTTGCTACTTCAAATTTGTGCTTTATTTCTATTTTTCACTACACCACCTCTTCCACATTTTTCCTCTCATCATAATCTGACCATGCCCCCCCAAAACACACACACACCCCACACCCTCGTGAAAAAGCACCCTCCATTACAGCAGTGCACACTGACCCAAGACGAAACCTTTTCTCCCCAGGAAACATCCTGCTCTAAAACACTTTGGCTCAAGTGTGTTTTCTCCTGGGACATGAAGAGGAGGATGGCGGGGGTGTCTGAGGTGATGGTGGTTTGGTACTTGAGCTAAATGGAGACCATGTTGGTGTATCTTCACGGCCTGTCAATCAGAAGCCTGCTGATGTGTAGGGGGGCTCTGCTATGGCTCAGGATAGGATGACGGGTCATATGGGGCAGTTGTGGAGATGGTGGTAGTGGGTAATGGGGTTGGTGTGTACATAAATGTGTGCATGCGTGTGTGGTTGTGGCATGTGTGTTACACAGTAGAGAACCACATGGTATCCTTGCTCTCCTCACTCACCATATGCAGGACTGCTCACATCAACAGGAGAGTGTTGCTGGCATGGAAAAGGGGATGAAGGTGGTTGAAAGACTTAACCTAGGCTGGCTTTAAAAAAGCAACATAATTTTCTCTCTAATATAGCTTTTAAATTTATGTACAAACGATGTTAATATAGATGTATTAATCTCCTATTTTCTCTCACTCTCTATCTTGCTCTCTCTCTCTCTCTCTCTCTCTCTCTCTCTCTCCCTCCCTCCCTCTCTCTCTCTCTCTCTCACACACACACATAATTCATTCTGGTATTATTTTACTATTATT
>VUQH01006261.1:0-37261 GCA_015106775.1 Etroplus canarensis | reverse complement strand
CAAGAGCTATTTATTTGTCGTTTCAACCACATACAGCTGACGCAGAACATAGTGAAATGAAACAACGTTTCTCCAGGACCTGGTGCAACATATAAACCTACAGACATATGACAGGAAGGGTTATTTTTTTTAAGCAGTTTAAAATTTAAAAATAAAACTGAAAGAAAAAAATAAATAGATAAATAATAAAGTGCAACGTGTGCAACATGGTGTAGTTGCAGACAATGCAAGAACAGAACCCTTTTCATCTAAACCAGATGAACATATTGCAAAAAATCAAAATAGTGCAAAACAGTTGACATGAAAGACACAATGAAAAGACAACACAACAAGACACTAGCACTGAGAAAAAGAGGTGATGTGCAGTAGCAGCGATTGAGGTAGTGCAGATTGTGTGTGTATGTGTCTGTGAGTAAGTGAGTGAGTGAGTGAGACAGGGTTTATAATGTTATGCTGTCCTGGGTTTAGTGCACCTGATTAGCAGTACCTGGCTGCTGCTTACCCCCTTAATTCCTATGGAAGTACTAAGGATGTACTTGGTTTTTCTCACAAATTCATTGAGTCCTGTGCTAACTTTCTTTTTCAAAGGACTGCATACCGCTAGCTTCATCCACAATAAAATGAACTAATTTATTTGTATATTTACATTTAATTAACTAAATTTGCAAAAAACAAAAATCAGTAACTTAAACTTTAAAATATATAACTATAGGCTCAGCACTGCAGCAGGTATCACTTTTAGAAAGAGAGATGGACAGCTGTGAAAAACACCTGTGGTGTACAGGAGCAGGTAAAAATGATCTGAACAGGTACTTTGATGAAAGACTGTTACTGACATTTTAATGTGTAAAACACTGTAAGGAACAAATACATATTAGTGAGGATTTGTTTCAGTCAGTTTGATTCACAGGTGAGCTGAAATAGTGAAAACACAATCAGTGGCCCAAAGTGAACTTGGCAAACACACATTTTTATTGAACTCAGGCCACTAGGCCATTGGTTACGTCAAACCCTGTCTAGATACAAATTTCCTCTCAATACCAGGGCTTTATTTGTTCAAAATAAAGCATAACAAAGTGTTAAACCTCACCATTCCTCTGGCCCAGCAGTACACCACCTCTGTCAGGCCAAACTTAAACTGGCCAACAAACTCCTCAGCCGTCTGTGGTATCCCACAGTCCTGCTGCAGCTCTCCGATACGCTGAGCCACTGATATCACCTGGTTGATGCCCTGAAAGAGAAAGAGACATAAAGCAAGAACTCTGAGTTCATCTGGGTGACTGGGTGGGACAATGTAGGTAAAAACACACACGTTTCAGTTTTATAGGCGACTCACACTCTCCCCTCTTGGTGTTGGCATGATGACCTTGTCATTTATCGTCAGAGAACTTGCTTTACAAACTGTGCCGCTGTGTTTCTGCTCTTCTAGGGCCAGTACTGCTACTTAGATCATCACTAATTCAGACCCTCATAAAGCTCTTTCATGTATGGGCAATTCACAGAGACGGAGCAAAGACCGAATGATTTAAAAAGTGTGTGACTGGGGTGAGTCAGATGAGTGCCCTAGTTGTCCTTTCTGCAGGATGTTATTCACCAAATCTGTACAATGTCAGGTCATGTGAGGGCTTGCGTGAGTTACCATCGAGTGTGTCAGTACACATACGTCTCGTTCACAGTTTCCGGTTTTTACTGAGTCCTCCTCACCTCCTGCAGTGTGTTGGTAATGTGTGGCTCCACCTGTGTATTCTGAGTGAAGACCAAACAGGATAGGAGGGCAGCACTCTCCTCGGGCGCCAGTGGGCTCAGGACATTCTCGAACAGAAGCTCTGTCAGCAGCAGTTCGTGGCTACTGATCTGACAAGCTACGCGGCCTTTCAGCTGCACTGCCCCACTGCTGTCGATGTACTGGAGGGACTGAAGGACCTGAGGGAATCAGCAGGGAAATAAAACTGTTTTATTTGTTCTGGGGTTTCATTGGGCTCACTCAGTTAAAACAACATGCTGTTCCTCAAACCTCTGACTCCATGTTAGTAAGATCTAGAAATAGAAATGTCAGAGAATCAGTGACTTTAGTCAAGACAGAAAAATCTCTTTATGAAATTTGTGATCAACAAAGGGCAAATCCTCATCACTGTGTTCATCGTTCTTATTGTTAATCTTATCAACTTATTGCTAATCTTCTGCTAGATACAGAACAGCGATAATAAAAAGGAAAAAATGTGTGTCTCAAAGGACTCAAATTAGGGACACTGTGGGGAAACTTTTGGTGTCTTGGGGATGTGAAAGCTTAATTTAAACACACACTGAATTTTGGGAAGCTGTGGTGGAAAGTTCTATGTTCAGTAAATCAGGAAAAGGAAGATAACATACACTCTCCAGCCAATTATTAGGTATACCTGCTCAACTACTCACTAATGCAAATAAAGACCATACTGGGTGCCACTCCTGTCAACTAGGAACAAGAAACTGACGCTACAATTCACACGGGATCACTAAAATAGGACAGCAGAAGACTGGAAAAATGTTGTCTGGTCTGAGGAGTCTCGATTTCTGCTGTAATATTTGGACAGTACAGCCAGAATTTGGCCCAAACAAAAAGAAAGCATGAATCCATTCTGGATCAAGGGTTCAGGCTGATGGTAGTAGGGTAATAGTGGAGAGGATATTTTCTTGGCATGGCTGTGCAGCTGACAAATCTGCAGCAACTGTGTGATGCCATCATGACAATATAGACCAAAATCTCTGCGGAATGTCCAAGTACATCTAATGAAGTGGCCAGTGAGTGTATATGCAGTCAGATTTTTCATCAAAAAATTTAAATAAACACCTATTCTGTGACTCTGATGTGTTTGACCTCAACTGATTTACTTATTTTAATTACTGATTAATCAAGCCTAAGTTTTTAAGTTAATAATAAAAAACACACTGCAATATCCCCAAGCGCACTGTAAAAGATTCAAGCAGAGGAAAAAGAAAACATTCCAATTTGAGAAGCTGCGACCTTGAAATAGCATTTTTCTTGATAAATTACTAAAAACAGCTGATGATTTGTTATTTTTATGTCAGGACAGAGTCTGGTCCAAACCTTGATCCTCTGGTGGTATTCTGGCAGCAGGGTCAGAGACTGGTCCGACACGAGGAAGAGCAGCCGGTCCAGCTCTTCCTGCAGGCTCATCCTCTCTTTAACCCGAGTAAACTGACACACACACAAACACACCAATACACACACACAGAGTGGATATTAGATTTAGTTATAAAACAGCAGAACTTTGTCTGTGCAACACAGAAGTAATGTTCCATTTTGGTAGGGAGGAACTACTGGACTCTCATTAGAGCATCTTTTGGTGAATACTGTACTTCAGCCCACTGAGGACAATTACTGTATACAAGCGGCTTGCATTGTAGAGCATTAACTGCTGGTTTTTATTACCCAGAAGGATAAATAAAGACATAAGGAAGTGTGAATGCATAGGGATAACAGGAGAAGTGATACTGCAAGTAAAAGCTTGTTATCTTGCAGAGTAACGAGAGAGTTTGCGTGTGTGTGATCGTGGCTCAAATGACACGCTGTGCCTGTGAGACAGCGATGAGCTGTGGCTATGAGCCTATATGGGTAATTATAGAAACAGTCAGCTCAGATTCTTGTATCTTATCTCCTCAATGAGGCTGCCAGGAAGACAGGAGAGACTACACAGAAGCAGAGATCTTGTGGTGGAGTTTGATGTTATTATTATGAAATTAGAAGAGGAGAAAAATGAAGAATAAAAGGAAAGTGGTATGAGAAGGGAGAAGTGAGAGACAGCATCAAAGGGGGTCTGACTGCAAAATATGTATCTTATGTAAGAATGATGTTAATTAGCTGCATGAAAGAAATTAGATTTTCTTTCTTTAATGACAAACACTCAGACTGAAACACTTTTCATCCCCCATCTTTGAAGCATATCTAAAAAATATAAATATCTTAAAAACTGTGCTTTCTTTGATGACACAGATACACAAAAACACACACACCTGCTCTGCGAAAGTGGGTGAGTGGATGCAGCTGAAAACCCTGAGACTCTCTTGCAGCACACGGAGCCTCATGGAGCCCTCCACCACATCAACGCTCTTCAGCTGGAGGTCATTCACAGGGTCAAGAGTTGCTATGCCACTGGGGTTGGCCTCTGCCAATCGAAGGAGCTCCTGTGTTGCGGTGGAGATAGCTTGACCAGGAGGGTCAAGCCTAAAAGAAAAAAGAGATGTGATGAAGATTTCTACTCCCTCACTGTGAAGTGATCTGAGAGAAATGCAGAATTTTAAAATATTTTTAAAATTATCTATGAAGAAAGAAAATGGTAGGGACAAGCCCTCTGGTAGAGTGACTAAGCATTTTTTAAGACCCCTCTTTATTTCTCGGTGTCTCTTCTTCTTCTGTTGGCTGCTTCTTTTAGGATCATTTGCCTCCATCTTACTCTATCCTTTGCATCCTTATCTGTCACACCAACCCTCTGCATTTCCCTTTCACTACATCAATTAAGCTTTCCTGGGGTCTTCCTCTTTTCTTCCTTCTTCATTTTCTCTTAAACTGGACATGATGACCGAGAGGTGAATCTGACTGAGAAACCAAGGGACACTGCACGCTCTAGTGACTTGTGAATCACAAGGTCGGCCCACTCTTAAGCACGCCATTCTTTATCATCCATTTTACTCTAAATAGGATCAACATTTAAAGAATAAACATCATGTTGTATTAAATAAGACTTGAAAGTAGCAAGTGAGCACATAAAATACCTCTTTCGATAAAGACTTCTATAGAATCAGAGATGTCCCCCCCCTGCTGGCCTTTAGAAAAATGCAATTTGGCTTCTTTCAGACCCGGAAGCTACAAAAACATCTTTAATATCCTGTTTATGGCTAACAGTGGTAAAAAAAGGCAGCTTACACAAATGTCCTCAAACAGGCAGTGAACAGTAGAACCATAAAAGTTATCAATTCAAGGTACGACAAACATAAATCATTACAAACGAAAAAATGCTCACACACCTGAATCGTGGCTGTTGTCTCTTGTTGTAATTATCAATGATCCTGTCTGGAATTACTTTGAGTGTTTTCACTGTGATGGCTGAGATGTCCTTAAGCTTCAATTTTTGCACTGTGTGGCTGCAAGGCCCTAATGATCAATAAAGAAACAAAACAGGGAAGGAATTCTTACTCAGCTGTAGAACTCACTGAAAAGTGTTTTATGAAAGCAATCCAACAGAGCTGCATGGCATCTAAACCTAAAACCATCAGCCTACCTTCAGGTATAAAGAGAGCTGTGTTGTAGAGGTGTGGGAGAGCAGCGTTTTCGATGCTTTTTCCTTCCTCGTTGCCCTTCTCACAAATGATGAGAGCTGTGAAGGTGCGGTTCACAGAGTCATTGGACACCTGCCACAGAGAAAAAAAAAGACAGGAGTGGATGTCAGAGACAGCTGTGGAAAAAGGCACACTATACACTGCACGCATGAGGGACATCAGGGGCAAAGAAGTAGCTTGGTAAGAAGTACTGTCTTGACTTTTTGCCATAGTTAAAACACAAGCAGGTTGGATGGGACTGAAACTCTAAATGTCACCTGTCATTTCCTTGAACCCAAGCACTGGGAATAGTGGATGCCTACTACTGTAACAAGCACTGTACTGGATACTCACTGAACTGCATTTTATCATTGTTGACATTTTTTATGCAGAAAACTTCTTTTTTGTGATTCTCTATTACTTTCTGACATTTTCTATGCTCTCAAAGTTATTGTGCAAGAGGTCAACAACTCAAGACACAGTCATAGTCATAAAGGATGATCCTCACCCACAAGAAGAAGTAGAAGAAAATCTGAAACAGGCAGTATGATCCCACAAAGTCCTGATCTTAACACGTCTACTAAAGAGTGCATCATGATTTTAAAGGAAAAGTTTTGTCACACTGAATACACATAACCACACACCTACCTGCAGGATAACTCCTAAGGCGTTGAGATGTTGTTTGTTGTTAACCACAATAACTCGACCCACAGAGAGAGCCTTGAGTCCATTCACAGACTCCAGAATAGCACGCTGAGATTGAGATATCAGGGAGGAAACAATAAAGATAAACAAGCAGGTGATAAAAGCTGTAAGAATGTGATATTCATTCTGAATATGTCTGAGTGTACCTGGAGGGCTTCTGTTGTGTTCTGCAGCTCTGTGACAGTGTGGTAGTAAGGCAACAGGTCAGACAGCTGGCCATCCGTGTCCAGAGAAGGCAGAGAGGACAACGTCTGCTTCAGCTGACTGATCCTCTTCTCATGGGCCTACAGAAGGAGGAAGACAGGAAAAAAGTTGAGATACATTTCTCAGTTATAACTTGAGAAAATGCAAAAGAAAAGAGCAAAGGTGAGAGGAGAGACTGCAGAAGAACAACAATAACTAAATGAGGATGTAACTGTTACCTGAGTGTCTCTGTGGCTTTCAGAGAAGCTCCTCCTCATCATGTCGGTCACACGGAGGGCTTCGACTCGCAGCAGGTTGAGGATCATGGTATAAGTTAGTCTGAACTGGGACTGGAGGATGGTAGGCTTACCCTGAGCCAGACACAGAGGAAGAAGAGTCAGGACACAAATAGGACACAAAATTTTACTAATGGCAAAGTTTTGTATTTTTTCAAAGGTGACCTGTTATTGCTTTTTGTTATTTTCTGTCATATATACAGTGTTATATTGATGAATGGTCATGTTAAACATGCCCAATGCTTCAAATGATGAAAATGCAAAAGTAATCCTTCTGAACGCAAAGCTCTGGCTTCAGACTGCTCTAAACACTCCAGACAGGTTTTTCTACTTGTTTCTGCATGTGCAGTCACGTGAAAAACAACGTTTTTACAGGATCCTATAGAGCCCTGTAAAAAAAAAAAAAAAAATCACTCCTTAGCAAAGTGAAAGACAGATGGATAACTTCAAAGGCCAAGAGGGCTGCAACTGATAATTATGTGACTCATCAATTAATTTGATTATTATTTTCTGTCTGTAAACTGGCCAGTTGCACAGTATATTAATTATTTATATCAACACTACACTTCTGTATTTATTCTCAAAAATGAATATAATCAGTCTCAAAAGTCCAGGAACATTTTAAAAGCTGAAGACCACAGCAAATGCATTTTAATTTTGCACCATCTGTAGAAGAGGAGGCTCTGGCTTTCCTACATTTAGTCAAGAACATAAAGCTCCAAGGAGAGAAAGAATAAAAGGAAATTATTTGTGTTTGAATCCCACAGTGAAACCAAAGGACTGCTTTTCAAACTGGCACATAGGGAGATTGTGCTAAAATAGCCCACTCAACTGTGTAATTAAATGTTAAATGAATAACACAGCGTGCAACACCTTCCTTGAATCATAGCCAAAATAAACAAGTGGTCCAGTTTGCTTTAGATGTCGGGAGATGGTTACCAGGAGACTTAAACAGAATGATATATAAATTCATGTGGCAGGTGGATGTTATTAAACTAAAACACTGCTGTGGGCCTCACCAACATCATGACGTGCAGATCTGCCATCTCGTGAACGCCAGCTTTACACAGAATGATCACTGTGCCCGTGGCATCCAGACCTCTCCGGCCTGCCCTGCCCGCCATCTGAATATATTCACCTGAAAGTACAGTTCACAACATGAAAAGAGATATCAAATCGTTCTTGTTTTTCTATACTCCAATTTATACGCAGAGATGAAAGAGCATAAAAAATGTTGGCGCAGATGAAAGAGAGAAAAAACAGACAGTGATGGAGAGCATCAAACCTGGCAGCAGATTTCTGAAGCCGGTCCCGTCGTGTTTCCTGATGCTATCGAACACCACAGTTCTGGCAGGCATGTTCACCCCCATCGCAAAAGTCTCAGTGGCAAACAGCACCTGGGAGATGAAGAGAAGATTCAGACAGATTTTTATTTGCAAATCAAGAATAAAGTAGAAAATAGGTGGTTTTGCAGTACAAAGAAGTGTATTCAGTATGTGTTTGTTCTGATCTCATTCTTTAAAATAAAAACACTGCAAATCGCATCACAGCAAGAAGTACAGGGTTTGAATCCACCAACTGGCTGGAGTCTTTCTGTGTGGAGTTTGAATGTTTTTCCAATGCTTGTGTAAGTTCTCTCTGAGCACTCCGGTTTTCTCCCAGAATCCAAAGACATGCAGGGTTAGCTTAACCCATGATTCTAAATTGGCTGTGAGTGTGAATGTAAGTGGTTCTCTGTCTCTATGAGTTAGCACTGTGACAGACTGGCAACCTGTTCAGGGTCTAAGTTGCCCAATAAGAGATGGAATAGGCTCCAGCAACCCTGACCTCAGTGAATTGAAGAAAATTAATTGAAAGGTTAGTTTTAGATTCTTTTATCATATTTGTCAGGCACAAAGATGATCTGAACAGGTATTATAGCACAAACATTTGAGAGATCTCAGTCTCATAAAACTCCACCAATTGCCCTTTATGCCTGTTGTGTTGACAAATTTGACTAAACTGACAAAGACTAAAATAAAGAAATTTCTTTTGCATTTATTTTATTTTAGTTTCATTTTTTCTAACTAAAATGGGTTTTTCACTGCCTGTTTTTGATTTGGTTAACTATAATAACCTTGCTCCCGACATTCATGGGAAAATCTGCATTGTGGCATCTCTCAGTACCGAAGTTCAGGCCAGGTTTAGAATCAGAATACTTTATTATTTATCTAGTAATGTGACAACCATTAATCAAGCAGGGAGCTGGAGCCTATCCCAGCTGTCACAGAGTGAGGCCAGCCTATCACAGGGCTAAAACAGAAAGACAACTATTCAAGCTCACATTCAGACCTAAGTCCAATTTAGAATTACCAACTAATTTAACCCAAGCTCTTTAGATGGTGGGAGGAAGACTGAGTACACAGGGAGAACCCATGCTGGCACAGGAAGAACATGCAAACTCCACACAGAAAGGCCCCAGCCAGCTGGCAGGTTTGAACAAGGAGCGTTTGTGGCACTCTTGCTATGAGGCCACTCAGAGCACCAGCCTTAAATTTTCCGAATTGCTCACAGACACATTGGCGATGTCCTGAAAATATCAAACATTTGATATTTAAAATCTGGATGATTAGGGCTATGATTACATCAGTACTTTCACAACAGCCAAAGAAAAAGAATCTACAAAGAGAAAAAACTGAATATGTGTGTGTGTTGGGCAGCTGAAATGGAGGGAAGTCTTAATATGCAGTAAGAACACCACCAAATTCCCTTTAGAATAAAGTCTTGCCACTCAGCAGCCATCTTGGTAATGCCTCCAGGCAGCTATTCTGAAGCATTATCTAAATTAACTTTAATTTCAATGGACTCCAGGACATAAAAACAGTATATATAAGATCACCAGTAAAATCTGATATGAATCCTTTAAAAGGTTTGCTGACTTTGCCCCAAAAATGTTTTAAAAGGATTTTTCCCCCATGAAAGTTTTTCTTCTACCACCACATTGCTGGTAAAAAAAAATTCTGATATTTCATTCACAGATTCTTATATCTCAGTTCTGGGCATTTTGGCTAAAGGTAGCTCTTATGCTACTTTAAAATGTGGATAAAGTCTAAATCTCTAGATCTCGATGAAGACGAAACAAGCTATGTCGACCGTGTCTCCTCTAACACTTCCTCATCGAGAGTCATGTAACCTTCTGCTTTTGTTTTCTCTCACTGCTGTTCTATTACTAATATTAGGGCAGACTGTTACACCACAGTCTCCATTTTTGTTTACATCTGCAACCCCATAAGACTGCATGAAATGCAGTGCTCTGGCACAGTAGTCTTAATAACATCCTGTCATGTATGTTGCACCATTATTTTCAAAACTTGTAGAGTATGCACGTTTAAGATTCAGGAGTAGATAATCTAGAAAATTTCTCCTGTGTCTGATGCAAACACAATTTCAAACACTACTGTGGTTTTCTGTGTATTTTTCTGTAGCGTAATTTTGACATTTATGGCAATCATTGATCATAAAAGAGAATACGGACAACCCTGAATAGACACTTTTCTTTTTTCTTTTTCTTTCATCTCACAGTATTTTAAATTAAGGCCATAGTGAGGTAATGCAGAGGAAATCTGAGCAGCTATTTTGGGCATCTTGTGCAGCAGGCATCTACTTTCAGCAACACAGGATGGATTTTGCTACATCTAGTAATGTCTTAAATATCATTGCTTCAAACTCGAATGCATTTTTAATCCAGTGGTGTTTACATCTTTAAAGTTTATGTCTCACCTTTACAAGACCTCTGGAGAAAAGCATTTCAATAACCTCCTTCAGGATTGGAAGGATCCCGCTGTGATGGACTGCGATTCCTCTTTTCAACAGGTCCCTCATGAGCAGGATCTACAAGATGGCACCCACAACAATTTTGTATTATTACTATTTTGTAATGTTAATACTTAAACCACAAAGTGAGTCAATAAGCCATGTAAACACATACAAAAACCCCAACATTTTCAAATGAAAAAATCAGTTTAAGTATTGTGTAAATGCAGCAAATGTCTAAGACCAATAAAAGTAAAATGACAGAGAGCTCTAATTTAGTTCAATTGGTTTATATTTTTCAATACACTTACTGGCCACTTCATTAGGTATACTTGTTCAACTGTTTGTTAACACATACCTAATCAGCCAATCACATGGCAGCAACTCAGTGTGTTTAGGCCTGTTGACACAGTCATAAAACCTCCTTGAATTCAAACTGAGCATCAAAACTGGTAAGAAAGGTTATTTAAATGACTTTCGACATGTCATGATTCTTAGTGCAGCACTAATTTGCTGGGAATTTCCTGCACAACCACCCCTAGTTTTTAGAGTGAATGGTCTGAAAAAGAGAAAATATCCAGTGAGTGGCAGTTCCATAACTCAAATAACCACTTGCTGCAACCAAGGAATGCAGAAGATCATCTCTGAAACACAACATGTCAAACCTTGCAGCAGAGGGGCTATAGCAGCAGAAGACCACATTGGGTGCCAATCTTGTCAACTAGGAACAGGAAACTGAGGCTACAATACACATGGGCTCACTAAAATAGGACAGCAGAAGACTGGAAAAATGTTGTCTGGTCTGAGGAGTCTCGATTTTTGCTGTAATATTTGGACAGTAGGATCAGAATTTGGCATAAACAAAAAGGAAAGCATGGATCCATTCTGGCTTGGATCATGGGTTCAGGCTGGTGGTAGTAGGGTAATAGTGAGGAGGATATTTTCTTGTCACTTTAGGCTCCTTAGTACCAACTGAGCATCATTTATATGTCACAGCCTACCTGAGTATCGTTGCTGACCATGTCCATTACATTATGACCACAGTGTACCCATCTTCTGATGGCTGCTTCCAGTAGGATGAATTGCCAAAGACTGTCTCAAACCGGTTTCTTGAACATGACAGTAAGTTCACTGCAAATGGCCTCCACAGTCACCAGATCTTAATCCAGCAGAGCAGCTTTGTCTCAGTCGCATCCATAATGCAAATCTGCAGCAACTGTGTAATACCATCATGTCTGTGTGGACCAAAACCTCTGAGGAATGTTCCCAGCACCTTGTTGAATTGATGCCACAAAGAATTAAGGCAGGTCTGAAGGCAAAAGGGGTCCAGTTCAGTACTAATGAGGTGTATCTAATGAAATGTCATGTAAGTGTATTTCTTCTATGCATACATTCATGTATGCAAAAATATGCTGCTGCTGTATAGTTTAACTCCTTTTTCTCCAAAAGCCTGCTGCAGTGGAAATGCAAACCAAAATAGAGACTCTTTTCTTAAATCCCCTCATTATTATGATGACTATATTGTACCTAGGAGAGCTTTCTGTGCCAGATGATAATTAAATATTCATATAAAAGAAGGAATTATCATTCATCAGCACTTTAGAAAGCAGCCTGTAATAACAGTCTGGGGTGAGGCAAAGTGGGGCCCCTGCTGGCAGCTCTTTACCTGAGGCAGCTGCCGGTCTCCTCCTCGAAGGCGACTCAGGCTTTTCTGGAAGAAAGAGTGGATCTCCGCTTTCTCTATGGAGGTGGTTAGGTCCATGGAATCCAGCGAGCGAGCATTCTCGTCACAGCGTGTTCGAGAGAAGGTAAATGCAACCACTGGGGTCTGCTGTCGCTGAGACAGGAAGTGCAGGAGGGTGAGCCACACGGCTCGGTCCTGAAGGAGAAAAATATGGGGACAGATGAGAACAGGAAACAGGAAGATGGTTAAGTGGAAATCAAAAGACGGGAAGGTGACAGAAGGGAATTACCTGACTAGCGGTAGTGTTTTGAGAGGTGTTTTTTGTGCCAAATGATTGGGCATGTTTGCTGGTGCGCTCTTTTTTAGCATCGACAGCTGCATAGTACCTGCACAAGGAACACAAGTTCCTGCATGAAAAACAACTTAAAACAAAAATTAACTAGTGAAGCACCACACCGTGAAATTGTACCCTTTAGTGAGAAAGTTTCCTGCAGCATCTACCAACAGGAACATCTCTTTCTGAGTCTTAGTGCTGTTTCCAGTGTACAGATAATGCTCCAAAGGCACAGGTCTCTTCATTGTGCTGATCACGTAAATATGCCTCTTCTTAATACGACTAAAGGAAAAAAGAAAATAAAATGAGAGAGAGACAGAGAAATATAGTTAATGACAAAGGTTTAAGACTTGTTCTAGCAGTTTTGTGTGAAAACAGATATCTCATTGAAAATTACCGACTGCAGCCACTTCACAATTAGCTATCTAATATTCGTTACTTGCTGTCAGTGTGGTGCACCTACCCAATCCACTCACTAAACTCCAGAGCATTTGGCACTGTGGCGCTGAGAAGAATGATACTGACGTGATCAGGAAGCATAATCAAAACCTCCTCCCACACAACCCCTCTCTGAGGAAAACCAACAGAAAAGGAAAAATCAATTATTCTCGACTCAATCAGAAAAATCAGACAGTTGGGGGGAAATCTGTGGTGATGCTCGCCAACCTCAGCATCGTTAATGTAGTGAACCTCATCGAAGATCACCCACTCCAAGTCCCTGATGACCTCTGAGCCATTGTAAAGCATAGACCTGAGAGAGGAGTGCAAGACAAAGGAATCTAGAAACTGTAGTTGCTGAAAATATCACGTTTATTATTTATGACATACAGCCCGAGTACCTGAGGATCTCAGTGGTCATGATGAGACAGGATGATTCAGGACTGAGCTGAACGTCACCTGTGAGGAGTCCAACGTCCCCAAATGTGTTTTTAAAGTCTCTAAACTTCTGATTGGACAGAGCCTTGATAGGAGATGTGTAGATGGTCCTTGGAAAACAAAAAAGAAAAAAGAAAGAGAAAGAGAGAGAAAAAAATAAACCATTGTTACTACTTTAGATATTTAACAGTCCTCACTGCTGTGTGATGTCACATTAATACATAATGTCACATTACTCTGTAGAAATAAAATACAACATGCAAAGAGAAAAACACACTCATTACCTATTAAACATATGTCAAAATATGTCAGGAGAGAAAAATCTCTTTCTTCCTTTCAAAACATATATGGGATGATGACAAACAAAAACAAAAGGTAAAGACAAGAATTGTACATTCAACCACAACAACAAACAACTTTAACTGAAACACTGAAATATTATCATAACCTTTACTACAGTCTATTAAATAAAACAGAGGGATAATTTAATGAGTCTTTATTTAGACATTTGTTTATGAAAGCGAGTAGCAGATAGTATAATCTAGGCCTGAGACAGCGGTTTGCAGAAAGCCATTGCGAGGACCCAAGGTGGGTCCCAGGTTGGGCAGAGCCCCTTGATACCAATTAGACAGGTGAGAACTGAGAAGTGGGTGAGAAACTAAGAAGGGGGAGAGACACTGAAATGTGAACAGACAGGTATGTACGTCAGGAAGGTATTTATAGACATACTGCTGGAAGGGGAGTTTATGAAGTGTGGTCCCACTCCTGAAATGCAGATAAATTACCTCCAAGATGTTTATTTTAACTCCTCAATTTGCTGCAGTGACGCTTACAGGTGATGACAAACCATTACAAGCCTCACATTACAAAGTTATAAGTGTAAAATGTATCTCTGAATGAGAGCCACAACCCTAAATACACTATAGTGCTCTTCATTTAAATGCAGCAAATAGGTAAAATGAAAACAAGCAGTTAAATATAAATAACTAGATATCATAGATATTATATTATTTTATTCTGTCAATATAATAAGAATAACAAATATTCATTAACTGTTTTCACTGAAGTCCTTAAGGAAGAAAATTCAATTGATTTTAATTAATTTAATCCCTTGTTTAGAAATGGAAAGTCTTTGAATTTTGTGCCACCCAGTGGCTGTGTAAAAAGTAAAACCAGAATGTCAACGATGAGGTAGCTTCTCTACCTTATGATCCATCACAAATGAGTGAAGGCAAGGATGCTCAAACTCATGTCCAGGACAAATTAATCTGGTTCGCCACCAAATGAAAGTGTTTGAGTTCAGGGGTATCCTGACTACATGGTTATAAAAAGCACAAAACTATGTGAATGCATCAGCATGGATACACAAATTATATTTCAAGCTATCACAGCTCGATCAGCAGCAGGTCTACCATCTAAAAGAAAAGGACCATCGAAAATCTGCCAGCATGACAGGTATACTGAACATAGGAATAGCAACAGTGGAACACTGCAAATTGACCTTGAAGTTTGATGAACATTTCAATCCAGACCAATATGTTTAGGAGTAGCAATGCTTATGAAAATGGACAAGTGCCCATAAAATGACAATTATGACCTTGAGCTTAAGCACAATTTGTGAAGAGGACAACCAAGAAAACACACACATTTATTTACGGGTTTACACCACCAGCAGTTAGATTTTGGATGAACGGGCTTTTAATCAGGAGTGTAATATCACAATTTAGATTGTTTTCAAACTAATGTATTCTGTTAATCAGCAGCAGAGCAGGTTGAAGCACACATCAAACCTTAGCCATATCAAAACTAATTTATTTGGCTGCCATGCAAACTGTTCAAATTAAGTTCAGTTTTATTCATATAGTGTCAATTCACAACAACAGTTGCCTCAAAGTGCTTTAAATTGCAAGGTAAATATTGCAATATTAGAGAGAAGAAAACCTTCAAACTCAGAGACAGATTGACAGAGATGCGTAGATGGCTCTTTAAAAACACAAGAGCAAGAGAAAGAGACAAAAATAAACCTTTGAGTCTACTTTAGATATTTTACACGCCTCACTGCTGTGCGATAACATCACATCTCTATGTAAAAATGACTGTTACTCTTTTGACATTCCTTTACAGCCTTTTAGATAATACTAACTGCTGTGTTGCACCTTGTACTGAAGGAGTGTTTAGTTCACTGCTGTGTGCCTACGCACACAGGGAGGGGGGAGCTCAGAAGCAAACGATTCATACCAAAAAATACACACCTTGTCATGTGTTTCTGTGAGAGAGCAATGGCATATTCGGCCACCACTGTTTTTCCAGCTGATGTGTGCGCAGCCACAAACACAGAGTCGTGAGCTTCCAGCCGCAGCACAGCCTGTTTCTGAAAAACATCAAGCTCAAACGGCCACTGCAGCAGAGAAAGAGAAAGTAGTTTTCATGAAACAGTTATCCACAAACAGAATTAGAGATGAAAATGTATGAATAAAACAGATATTTATTATTTGATAAGTGGCGTCCCCACCTTGAAAGCGGGGTTGGGGATGCGTTTGTAGAAGTCATCGCAGGGTGATGTTATGTCCACAGGAATGGCCCACTTCTTGTTCTCCTCTGTGTTCTCTTTTGGCTTTGATTTCTCGTCTTTTCCTTTCTCTGGGGCAGATGAGGACAATGCAGCGTCCTGGAGCCAGAGGACAAGAAACCAGGACTTCAATGCAGTTTATGTTCAGCCAGAGGCAACATTGCAGGTCAGAAAAAGGTCTGCATGACTGCAGTGTGTTAAGAAAAATTTCAGTTTACAAAGTGTCATGTTACATGTACTGAAACACTTTTCTTCATTAACAGTCATATTTTTTTTTTAATGTGCAAGCATTTCTTTGCTTTAACTTCTTCAATTCACGCAAATACCTGACAATATGCATTTATCCTACAACTTCTTCACTAGATGAAAAATACTGCAAACACCCTTAAAATGTTTATAATTAATTCATAGCACGATGAGGACATGATGACCATATACATTTTATTTTGAGTGTTTTTAGACACTGTGGCTCTTTGCTGCATTTATTACAGCAAAGAACCATAACTCACTGATCACCAGACACTCATGGATGTTGCCTGCTGAGCTAAATTCAATCGAGCAGTCACTGCCTTTAAAAAGACATCCCTTTCAGGGTTTTCCCCGGCTTAAAACACACCTTTGAGAGGTGACTATGCACGTAGGCAAGATTGGTCCGCAGCAGTAAAGAGTCTGTGTTACCTTAGCAAACAGAAGTTTATCTTTTTTTCCTGTTATTTCTGACCATTTAATGAACAAAAATGCATTTTAACCTAAGTCTCACTTAAAAAATACTCTTTAAAAATAATTTATGACAGTCCTGGTGATTCTCCTTTGGTGGAAGACCAAAAGCAGACCAAAACTTTGGTAGATGTCTACATGATACCAAACAGGGCTTTTCAAAAAACCAAACATGTGTCTTCAGTTTTTTAATAGCACATTCTCATTTTGTGTGGTTGTAATCAGACAGCAAAGTCCACTATTGGTACACAGTCTAATATCATCTGATGGCTATTTTTAAATATAAAAAAACATGTTTGTGCCATTTTTATACATTCACGTGTAAATCATATTTTTAAATGGGGTTATGCCCCATTGTGTGTTACATGGTGAGCTTATGTGCATAATCCTGTGGAGGGTCGAAAGTTATTGTCATTATTATTATTATTTTTATTATAAATTTTTGGTCAAAATTTGTAGCTTTCCAAAACATAAGCAAAAGACGCTCAGAATCAGAATACTTAATAATAACACAATAAATTAGATGCAAAGGACAAAAAATACAAACTGAAAAGGTGTAGACTTTAAACTTTGTTAAACATATTCTTATCATTCATTAAAAATGACTTCCATACTTGTTGGATGTCCTCATTTACAGTCTAATTTCTTGGCACTATCTCACGGATGCTGTAGAATATGTACATTTTTCAACAAGTGTCGTGAGCTTCTAATCTTAGGCTGACAGCTCAGCTGCGCTTTGTTCTCCACCTATTTTCTTCTTTTTCTTATGGTCTGTTGCTCTTTTTTTCAATTTAACTTCAATACCAAACCCTGAAACACAGTGAGTTTCTCAGGGGAAAAGATATTTAACTTTTCATGCTTCCTTCTTCAACACTGTTCTTTCAGTTTCTTCAGTTGGACTGTTGCCTGTGTTCTTCCATTAGTGGCAAAGGCTTCTCTAGATGAGGGTGTGGTGGTATGCAGATTGCATCACCCTGCTGATTCAGAATGATTCTGATTCACTAACATTTTCACAGAAGTAAGAACAAAATTAGGCAGTGTGCACATTTCATGAATCTGACAGTAATTTTGCAAGTGCACTCATTTTTTGCACAGATTAAAAACATTTCTGCACCCATATTAGTGAATAAGGCCCATTGTTCCCACATGGGCAGCATGGTGGTACAGAGGTTAGCACTTCTGCCTTTTAAGAAGAAGGATCTGGGTTCAGATCTGCTGGATGTCTGAGGAGTTTGCAGAGGTGCTGAGGAGCAAAAGTATCCTTTCAACAAGCATTTTTCTGTTGATGTTTTTTGTGACCTTAAACTGTGTTTTCCCCTTTCATTTCTTAGGAAAATCTCAGTGTTTTTTAAATGTGTAGCAAAGTTGTCTTTTCAAAGTGTGTTTGCTGGATGGGAACTGCCTCTATAAACAATACAGGTAAACTTGACCACCAGTAAAATTTCTTCTGTCATAAGAATTCAAGTTTTTATCTGGTTGCTACATTTATGCAATAATGCTGTGTTAATATTGAGCATCTACAGATAACAGTTGAATCATTCACATTTTTAGTGATTATTAAAGTCTGAAGAAAAGCACTTCACAAGATAGCCGAAATAACAGACGTACTTTAATGCCCAGGTCTTCGAGACTGTTTGTTCTGGGTAGTTTGGGGACATCTTCACTTTCTTTGCGTTCCTCCTTCTCCTCTGCCTCAGGCTGCAAATCAGTGATGTCTTCCAGAGTGGACAGGAGGGACATGAGATTGACCTCTGCCTTTGCTATTTTGGCATCTTCAGGACACACATTTAGGAAGAAAAAACATTAAATCATCTTCTTTTAGAACATGTAGCTTTTTTTTAAATTTATTTATTTTTTTTTACATGTGACAGTTTGATATCTAACCTTTGTCAGTAAAGTCCATCCCAGCTTTAAGTCCAGGAGGGACCCTCAGCAAATCTATAAAAGAATAAATATTCAAACTTAAAGAGCTGAAATAATAACATTTGTTTGACATTATTTTCCACTGTTCCAAATCAAAATGTCAAAAAAATAAAAATATCACCATTCTCAAAGTCGATTTCCTCCTCCAACTCAGATTTCTTCTTGATTTGGTCGAGGGTGAGTTCCTCCATTCCTCCTATGAAAATCACAATTGCAAAAATAATACTGAAAGATAAGAAAAACACTACAGGAAGAACACATAAATCACTAAAGACAAGAACTGTTTGAATGGCTCAAGCTCACCGGGGAGAAACGGGTAGTTGGTGTTGCTTCCTCGTAGGCTTTCTGAAGGAGGTCCAGGCTGGCGCTGCAATGATAGCGAGTTCTTTGCTGACAGGCCGGTGTTCTCCAGTAACACCTAAAGGGGAAAAAAATTGAATATAGCTCAAAAGATGGATTGAATCAAACTTCCTTTTGCTGAAAGTGGTAATGTAAAGGGCCATAATGATAATCTGCTGCTGCTGACATGGACAGATTCTTCAACATGGAAAAATGGATCAGAAGATCAAAGAAGCAGTTTAAAATGGTGAACACAAACTGTTTTGTTTATTAAAAGTACATTTATGGTGGCCCTGAGACGCAAAACATTTCACAAAAGAGATAACTTTTTTTTTTTGTTTTGGATGGTCAAAACCAAGTCCCCAGCAACAGGTTGAGGTCATTTATTTTTATGATACTCTCACCAGTGTCCTTGTATATATAGTTAGGTTAATAAGTTTTGGGACAATAACACATCTTTTGTAATTTTGCTTCCATACACCACCACAGCAGATGTTTAAATCAAACAACCGAGATGTGATCAAAGTGCAGACTTTTGGCTTTAATTCAAAGGGTTTGAAGAACTGCATTAATTATTTAGGAATTACAGCCATTTTCACATAGTCTCCCATTTTTTATCAGTTCAAAACTAATGGGACAAGTGACCAACAGGCAAGATATACAGCCTGCCCAGTTCTTGAGACAAAAATTTTGGACAGATTAAACCAAGATGACCTTATAGCAGAATGATGGGAAGAGACAAGTATGGAGAGGGAATGGAACAGCTCATAATCTGAACCATACCACATCATTTGTCAAACATGGTACGTTATAAGAGTGTATGGCTGCCAATTAAACCGAGTTGCTAGTGCTTATTAATGATATGACTGCTGATAGAAGTAGCAGGATGAATTCTGCAGTGTACAGGGCTTCACTCTCTTCTCAGATTCAGCTAAATGCTGAAAAACTAATTGGACGAGGATACAAATGTATAATGACCCAAAGCATACTGCAAAAGCAACCCAAGAGTTTCTCAAAGCAAAGAAATGGCATATTCTTTAATAGCCAACCGAAGGTGGCTGCAGTAAAGACCTGACAAAGCATCTCAAGGGAGGCAACACAGGATTTGGTGATATTCACAGGTTCTAGATATCAAGCAGTCAATGACTGCAAAGTATTTTCATCCAAGTATTAAAAATAATCCTTATATTTAAAATGATGTTTTTCCCATTTGTCCCACTTCTGAGCATCTGAAAATGAGGAATTATATATAAAAATGGCTGTAATTACTCAAAAGTTGGTGTAATTTTTTGCTAAACCCCTTGAAATAAGGCTGAAAATGTGCGCTTTGATCACATTTTGACAGACTGATTTAAAATCCACTATGGAAATGTACACAAATAAAATTTTAAAAAGTGTCATTGTCCAAAAACTCATGAACCCAACTGTATTTTTGATTAAGGATCGAAAAGGACATTAAAGTGAATATAAAAAACAAAACACTCATATGATGAATTTCTTGATATGCTATAAATGTATTATGCCATCAAAATGTTTCTTTTAACTCTGACTCAATGCAGAAAAGAATTAAAAATGACAATAGGGGACAGTAAAAAGTGGCATTGACAGTTTTTCCCTAGGCTATAGTTCCTGAGTTATAATTCCCAATGTCCACTGTTAAAATTTCCCCTTGTGAACCTACTTTTAAAGAAATGTGATCCCTAATTAACTTTCAGAATGTGAGATGTTGTTTTGCACCTCCAAGCCACTGTATAAATCAGGAAAACCAGAGGCAACAGAACTGACAACTGTAGTCCCAGTTTATTCAAGATTCAGATTGGGCTTCCACCCATCCTGTAATTATAAGAAAGCATTCCACATACACAAGAGAAGGCTGAGTGGAACAAGGAGAACAGAATGACAAAATAAAGATTTTTAAGTTGAGATTTCTTAGTATCTAATAATGAAAAGGCTGCCACATTACCTCTGTGAAGTCCAGGAGCATTCCTGTGGTTGGATCTCTGACAACAGAGAGTCCGGAGTGAAGTGACGACCGAGTACAGTTAAGCAGAGAATCGACATTAATCTTCCTCTGAGTCACCCTGATGAGGACAGCAACATTAAAATTATATTTCCTTCAAATATACATTGTAACATTGTAATAAAGCTCTTGAAACTCCATCATATTTATATTATCTGATTTATTTTAATATTTGCTCTGTATACTGACGATAATGATTTTTTTCCCTGTAGACAACATGTTAGATCTTAAGAGGCCGTGATCTTAGACGACCTCTTCTTTTTTATTCATTAAAAAAGAAATCAATAAATAGGTTTATCAGACATTTTAACAGTTAGCATCAATCAGATAATCAGCAATGCATACTTGGGAAAATTCTGAAAGGCAATGTCTTTGTCGTGTATAGGAAGCCATGCAGGGTCCCGTAAAAACTGTTTCTCTACTTCTGTCTCCAGGTTCAGGCTGGTGGGAGGAAGCCCGTGGGGGAGCTGTGCAGGCAAAGGAAAGATCACAATTTCAGTGAAATTCAGTGACCCCAGAGAGCCACATAAACAAATGCAAAGTCAAATCCTTAACTTTATGTAAGTTCCACATGCTTCCACAAGTGTCAAACTGAATTAAAAAGGACTGAAATATAACAGTTGGGAAAATTGAGCTTGATGTATGTGGATAAAATATGGACATACTCATAAGTGTTTATTTTCATCAATTCTGAACATGCAAAACATTTAGATTTAGTCACTTTAGTACTAAAGTCTATGGATGCAAAAACTGTATCAAATTTTTTCTTGTTTAATTGTTTCTGTTGTTATTTATTCCCCATTTTGTGTCCAGAAAACAAAATAAGATTCAAGATTCTTTTATTGTCATGTACCATGTAACAATGTGCATTATTACAGCAATGAAATTTGTTTTGTCTGTTATATAGTATATGTTATATACTATACTATAGAATCTGAAGATAAATAGTAACAAAATAAAAACAGAACAGAATAGAATAGAATAGAATAAATACACTCTGGATAGCACTCTGGATTGTGTGCAAGAAGCAGTATGGAGGAGGGAGGGGACCAGCTTGTCCTGTGTGGGTGACGGTGACTAGAGTATGACTTGGTGGTGGGGAGGGAGGTGGGGGTGTGTATGTGTGTGTGTGTGAGTGTCTGTACATATCAGCAGTTCAGAAGTCTGATGGCTTGTGGGTAGAAAGTGTCTCTGAGCCTGCTGGCTCGAGTGTGGATGCTCCTGAACCATCTCCCAGATGGAAGGAGCGTAAACAGTTCAAAACCTGGGTGGCTGATAATAATGATCAAATAATGATCATTATCAATTAAATGTTTTAAAGTCTTTAAGCCCTTCATTGGGTGCACCTTCAGCTGCTCCCTTGTATTGCTCCCAAGAGGTCGCCATAGCGGATTAATCAGCATTGGTAATTTGGCAGAGGTTTTACACCGGATGCCCTTCCTGACGCAACCCTCCGTGGTGAGAGGAGCTAGTGTCCCCTAGTGTAGTGGTTTACACATTCCACTTACAAGCGAATGGTCCCTGGTTTGATTCCCTGTGGGGAGGCAATTTGCTGTGGCGACCCCTTGGGGAAAATACAAGGGAGCAGTCAAAGGTAAATTTTTAAGCCCTTCATTCAACTCTTTGAAATAGCACACATTCAGCAAACGTTAAGAATAAAACTGGATCTCAGTTATATGAGATATGAGAGAAAGTTATAGAAGAGGTTTTAACCTTCCAAAGGTAAATTATCAGAACTGTGATTTTCCAAGAGGTTTTTTGTTAGTGTTGGTTAAATGGTCAAACTTAATGGGATAATGCATAGACTTCCCATAAATAAAGTAAGTAAACTATAAGGACCAGTTGTGCTTCCATGCATAGTAGCATACCCCCTCCCCCCCATAAGGCACATTTCGAGCAGGAATAATACTAGACATAAGAGATAACCTATAAGTAATGCCATCAGTTACTGTCATTTTATTTACCAACAGACTAAAGACAGTCATCATAATGAATATATAAAAAATAAATTAATCTGTGCTCCCTAGTAAAATTGTATTTGTTTGTAATAAACTGGATTACAGAACAGAGCTACACTCTATTATACATACAAGTAAACTTTTTATTTATTCACATATATCACAGTTTTCACACTGTGAGTAGGCAGGGCTCGATGAGATTTTATTGATACAAATGTCAATATCGATCCTGATTGTAGTTCATATTAATTAGTCATTCCCTTATTGAGTCCAGAGTGGGGGAAACAAGTAGATCGACATAGATTTTCAGTCTTAACAGACTGAAGAAACAGAATATAAAAAAGTTTGCAAAGGACTGAAGTGTACAAAAGGTTTGCCATGAGTTTGGCATTAATGTCAGGCAATATACAAATAATACCAAAACCTGCTAGTATTGATAAGCTTGGAGGTATACAATTCCCACAGACTGGAAAATTTGGAACTAGGTTCTCGAATAACATATCTGACTGTGACAAACATCTCTAATTGTGTACGTTTGACTGCTCTCTTTTTTCACCAAGGGATTCACACAACAGATGAATCTGTATATGTGATGTGGCACAGTTTTATACTGGATGGGCTTGTCATTTGGTGTGCAAAAAACTGATTAATATAGTCTACAGCTGCTTTTTTCTGGATCAGTCATAACATGAAAATGACCATAACTTTCTGTCTCTGATAACAGAAGCAGGTATGTCTTTGTGGAACTTAAATACAACCCAAATTCTAAAAAAAGGCTGAAAGGACGCTGTGTAAAATATAAATAAAAACAACGTAATAATCTGAAAACGTCATTAATCAATATTTTATTCACAAAAAACATTGAAAACATATCAAATGTTGAAAGTGGAGGACTTTTTTTTTTAAATGCAACCTTCCCAACTCCATCACTAAGTAAATATAAAAGCATAAATGTGCCTCCTCTTTATCCTACTAACCATTAGAACCACTGTTATAGCAGTAGTTGTTTTGTCTAGATCTCAGCTTTCAGTGGGGAAGCATCTGTTAACATCTTTTGGAGCTACAGATTTCTTTTGAGAGTCACAACTGACAAAAAAAACATGGCAAAAACCTTGAAAGAATCACCTTCCACAAAGTTTGACCCTGTTCTTCAAGCAGAATTTACATTTATTTTGGCAAGTTTTCCTCTTATTCCACCAAAATTAGCAGAGCTTCTAACTTGTGGTAATCCTTGATTGGCAGAGTATTAGACAAGCTAACAATATATTTTTATTTTACATTGTTTTGATATATTTTATATTGTTTTTATACTCTTGTTGGTTTTATTTTTATTTTATGTATTTTATCTTGTGTATTGGAGTGAGTGTTCCTCACTGAACCTGACAGTCCTAACACCTACGCTGATATAGCAATAAAGCATTGAATCTTGAATCTAACCTTGTCTCGACTATACAGAATGTAGATGCAGAGCCTGTGGGACACTGTCTCAATACACAACACATCAGGCATAACCACTGAGGGGACACTGAGCGGTGAAGTGAATGCGTACCATCGGTTGCTACCTTGTACTCTCCCCAATGGGTTGCCACAGCAGATTAATCCACATTGGTAATTTGGCAGAAATTTTACACCGGATTCCCTTCCTGACACAACCCTCCATGGTAAGAAGGGCTTGTGTTCCTACCTAGAATCAAACCAGGGACCTTTCACTTGTAAGGCGAATGTGTAAACCTTTACACTACAGGGACAATAAAAATTGAAGTGAATAATAGTGAATATCACTTAATCATGGATGGCACCTGTTAGTCGGTGGGATATATTAGGCAACAAGTGAACAGTTTGTTCTCAAAGTTGATGTGTTAAAAGCACTAAAAACGGGCCAGTCTAAGGATATGAGCAAGTTTCCCAAGCGCCAAACTGTGATGGCTAGACGACTGGGTCAAAGCATCTCCAAAACTGCAGCTCTTGCGGGGTGTTCCTGGTCTCCAGTGGTCAGTATTTATCAAAAGTGGTCCAAGGAAGGAACAGTGGCGAACCAGTAACAGGGTCATGGGTGGCCAAGGCTCACTGGAGCAGCAAAAGGGGGACCAACACAATATGAGGCAAGTGGTCATTATGTTATGCCTGATCGGCGTATGTGAGAAGTGGAAAAATGGATAAATATGCTGTGCAGTCCCACACAAAGCGGTACATCTAGTCACCCTACTTGTAACTCTGCATTATTTTATCTACTGTGTTCTACATTACGATCACTGTAGTCCTTCATGCCAGTTAATTATCTCTGTAGAACTCTTATAAAGCTCTTTTTTGGCAAATAAAACTCATTACAGCTTCCACCTCGCACTCCTTGGCACCTGGTTCTTGAAACGTAAATTGTTGAAGTTCCTGATTTTAGTGAATTACAAATGAATTAAAATAAACAGCCATACTGCTGCCTACTAACCGTGCTCTGTGGAGGTAAAGGTTGGCCAGGCATGGTGTGTGTGATGAGCTCAAACTTGCCAGAGCATCCCATCTCCAGCAGGGACATCGGCAGGTCCATGGGGCCTGGAGAGGGCACATCTGCAGAGAGACAACACACAGAGTGAGTGGACAAAGGAAGGTTAGTCCATATTCACGCAGGGTGTAGCCACAAAGGAAACGACCGACAAGTTACAGAAACTTGGCTCTATGCACCCAAGAAAGGCTGGAGAGCAGACAGCCACTGTCTGCTGAGCTAAATATTAAATCTGTGATCAGTGAGGCTGCAGAATGTAGCTACTCTGTTAGCCACATCACCACTGTGAGGCTACTCAGCACAAAAACACAAAACAGCTTCATATGTATAAACATGTAAGAGGCTGGCTTGGCACCCGATAAGCTACGACTCACTTATTCTGTCCATGCCCCAACAGTCGCTGCTGAAAGCTAAAAGTTGCCACAAAGTAGTTGCTGCTGTCGCCGCGGAAGTTGTCAAAATTGACAAGCGGAAGTGGGTAGCAACATAAACACTAAATTGTAGCCCATTTTTACAATGTGTCTGTAATATGAAAGTATTGCTATGAGTCAGATAGAGATAATTTTCTCTGCTTCGTTCATTATTTTTACTTCTTTTTTTCTAAAAGCAAAACGTAGCGGGCGCGACGTCATATTTGCGCATCGGTGTTATTGGTGAAATCAGCCACACCTTTTGGTAAGTCAGTAAAACAGATAAAAATAATAAATGACGCCTGTTTATAGATACTATTGGAGCCCACGTTTGTTTTATTATCGTGGTAGACTTGTTTTTTGTTTCTCATTTGGTTTCAGGGGACTACTTTGCGTTCTCACAGGAGGAAACGAACTAATTAGCGTATAGGCTAGCTAGTGGTGGCTAATGACTACTCCAGAACCGTTAGTGTCTTCTTGTTAAACGCTGCTGGTTGTGTGTGTTGTAGCTGTTGTCATCATGGTGGTGTTTCCAAGCTCGCTGACGGAGGAAGAGGAGGCTCTGCAAAAGAAGTATGCTAAACTGAAGAAAAAGGTAACATGAAGGTTCCTGTTTAATTCAGCTGCAGTGTTGTGGTCTGTTTAGTTTGGGGTTTTAATGAAGACATGATTGTGCAACAGCAGCCGCAGAGGAGTAAAATGAAGCGTTGTGTTTTCGTTGTTTGTGTCACTGACTGTTCAGAAAAAGGCTCTGCTCGCCTTGAAGAAGCAAAGTTCAACCAACCAGACAAACCAGAGCGGCTTGAAACGGAGTAAGTGCATCTGATTCACTTTCAACTCATTTCTACATTCGCTGGCCACTTTTATTAGGTACACTTTTCTAGTACCAGGTTGGACCCTTTTTTACCCCAAGACTGCACTAATTCTTTATGGCATAGATTCAACAAGCTGCTGGAAACATCTATGTGAGCTTTTGGTCCATATTTGGATTGACACCATCATGCAGTAAGCTGCATGTCCATGATGCAAATCGCCAGCTCCCCAACATCCTAAAGGTGCTCTGTTGGATTGAGATCTGGAGACTGTAAAAGTTATGTGAGTGCAGTGAACACATTTTCACATTCAAGAAACTAGTTTGAGATTATTTGAGCATTGTCACATGGTGCATTATCCTGCTGGAAGCAGCCATCAGAAGAAGGGTACACTGTGTCTGTTTAAATGATGCTCACTTAGTACTAAGGCACCCAAAGTGTGCCAAGAAAGTATCACCCTTGCCATTACACCACCAGCAGCAACCTGACCTGTTGCTTCAAGGCAGGCTGGAGCCATGCTTTCATGTTGTTTATTCTGAATTCTGACCTTACTATCCAAATGTCAAAACTCATCAGACAGGACAGCATTTTTCCAGCCTTATATTGTCCAATTTTGGTGAGCCTGTGCAAATTGAAACTTCAGTTTCCTGTTCTTAGCTGACAAGAGTGGCACCCAGTGTGGTATTCTGCTCATGTAGCCCATCTGCTTCAAGATTTGACATGTTGTGCATTCAGGGGTGCTCTTCTGCTTATCTTGGCTGTAATCAGTGGTTATTTAAGTTACTTTTGCCTTCCCATCAGCTCAAAACGGTCTGGCTATTCTAGTATGACCTCTGGCATCAACAAGGCATTTTTACCCATAGAAGTGCAGCTCACTGGATATTTTCTCTTTTTTGGACCATTCATTCTAAAAGACTAGAGATGGTTGTACAGGAAGATCCAAGTAGATCAGCAGTTTTTGAAATACTCAGACCAGCCCATCTGGTACCAATAACCATGCCACACTTAGTCACGTTAAATCACTTTCTTCCCCATTCTGATGCTTGTTTTGAACTTCAGTAGGCTATCTTGACTATGTCTGTATGCTTAAATGCACTGAGTTGCTGCCCTGTAACTGGCTGATTAGATATTTGCATTAATAAGGTGTTGAACAGGTATACCTAATAAAGTGGCCAGAATTATACTTAAGGATGTGTGTCAGCTAATTACCACCATGCCCAGAATGCAAAAAAAAATCATTTTCTTAATCACATTAACTCTGGTCTGTTTCCAATAAGGCTGTAATGAAAGTAAAACATCAACATTTCTGACCCCAAACTGACAAGAACTTGAAATAATATCACTTGTATTATTTTGTACTGACAGATTAACACCTTTAAAGTTGGCCTACTGAAATCACGTTTTTTTCTAATCTAAGCTGCATAAATTGTATTCATTGTCCACCTAACTGTCCTGATTTAAAAGTTGACTGTACTCTTATTTACTTTTTTGTTTTTCTTTGTCAAAGCATTATCTGACCAGCCTGTTGTTGATACTGCAACAGCGACAGAGCAAGCGAAGATGCTCATCAAGTCAGGGGCCATCAGTGCTATTAAATCTGAGAACAAAAACTCAGGCTTTAAACGGTCTCGAATGCTGGAAATCAAACTCAAGGTGGGATGTCAGTGAATACACTGCCTGAGCATTAATTCTTGATGTTATTTCTGGTGTTTACGGGCAAACATTTAATAGGTTAAACTACAGTGAAATTTTTGTCTTGTTTTTTTCCCCCCACGTTTGGTTTTTGCTCTTCATGCCCCTCAGGACCCTGAAAAAGGCCCAGTTCCCGCTTTCTTGCCATTCCAAAGGAGTGTTTCAACAGATGAAGACCAACCTGAGGTATACAGGGCATTAAACATGATATCACATGATCACAGTTTTTCATTTGGTCTCTCTGCATTGTCTATAGGTTTGTTTTTCCAAGTTTTGTCAGCTTCTGAATAATGTTGCATTCAAGAGAGGGTTAATTACTCACTGATAGTTTAAAATGACATGATTTAAGCACATTTCCAGATCAAGAGATCAGCTGAAAAAATATTCTAAACAGATTCAGGTAATCTTGATGTTATCGTATTTTTGTGTTTCTTCTAGTCTGGAAAAAGAGCCCACAGGAAGTCTCTGTATGAGAGGTAATGTCCAAAACCACAATGAACAGCACGTTCATGCTGACAGTGTTAAACTGTGGGTCTAGCTTAGTTTCCTTGTGTGCTCCTGCAGCTTTGTCAGTTCTAGTGACCGATATCGGGATGAGGACGACGGAGGTGGCATGTCATCCAACCGCGACATGGACAGAGATCGAGACCGAGATCGAGATCGAGACCGAGATCGAGACCGAGACCGAGATCGAGAAAGAGATCGAGAACGAGAACGAGATCGAGAGCGAGATCTAGACAGAGAGCGTGATAGAGAGAGAGACAGAGACCGAGACAGGGATAGAGACAGAGGCAGGGACAGAGACAGGGACCGGGACCGGGAAAGAGACAGAGAACGAAGCAGAGACAGGGATCGAGACCGGGACAGGGACCGAGATAGAGATGGACCATTCAGACGTGAGTAACCATTTTCTTTCAGCGATGTGTTTTACAGTGTCCTGTACTTTGTATTGCTGTGAACCTGTGGGTATACACACAAGGAAAATTATGAGATAATTAGATTATTAACTAAGATCAGGGTTATTGACCAGTGCGTGCTTACACATTCTAACTAACTGTGTGAATAGTGTACAAATTTATGCCTTACCTAGGTTACTTATTTCAAATGTTACCAATAGATCTAAATCAAACTGAAGGTTGGGACTGCCGACTTTTAGGCCGCCTACTTTGTATAGTTCCGTGATGGGATGAAGAAAAGACTGAGCAACAATAAACACTGTTGCTGTAGTTCAGGAATATGCAGCCAGAGAAATCTGCAGAAAGATATAGGGAGAGAGGGGACAGAAAGGAAAAATCACAAAGTTTAAATACAGTAGTGAGTTAGGTCTAAGCATAAGCTAATCTATTCTGGATTTTTATGAGCTAATGAAAAGGAACTGTTTGGGAGAAATATGATCATTCTTTCTAGTTCCTGTCACCGCTATTGCTGTAACATTTTGGATAAGCTGGAGGCTTTTCAAAGACCTTATTTGATGCCACTAAGGAGGTTTTCTACTTTGATATTCTCAAAGATCCAAAAATAGTCCTTCTCAGAGAACATCTTTAATGAAACAGCTTTTAATGGCTGTTATCAAGTGTAATTATTTTGTTGAAACATAACCCCCAATGAATAACATGTAGCCCAAAAAGTATATGTTAAGGCTTCAAAATGACTGTTCATGCAATGAAGTCACCAATTCTGTGCCATCCATTAATACACATTACCACATACTTGTGTACATTATTTGGGAAGTTGAAGTTAAAAATAATGCTGGTTTATTTTTTGTCCCTGTCTCCTTTGTTTTTACTCAGGGTCAGACTCGTACCCAGAGCGGAGAGGGGTGCGAAAGGGGAATACAGTGTATGTTTATGGCTCTGGGCTCGTTGAGGACAGTCTGCGTTCTGCTTTTTCTCAACATGGAAACATCATCGACTTGTCAATGGACAACCCACGCAAGTAAGGAACTTTTAATCACAACTGTGCACATATGTGTTATGTCTGCCAGATGTTTGTATAACAATACAACAGTTTGTAATGTTAACATATGTTTTGTTTCTGTTGCGTTCTTCTGTCCAGTTGTGCATTTATCACATTTGAAAAGATGGAGTCTGCAGACCAGGCTGTGGCAGAGGTTCGTACTATCCTTTATGTTGGTAAACTGACAACATTATAAATGCTCTTCCTTCTCTGTGAACGGCCTGAAAATTATTATTGAGTAAAGGATTATGAAATCAAACAAACATAATTTAAGTATTAAAGTACAAATTAATGTGTTCTTAAAGAAATAATGCAGTTGTACCTGTATTCCTATTTTTTCTGTTTAAATTAAAAATGATCTGACTTAAGTGAAAATGTAACTGTTTTTAATCCCTTTTTGCCAAAAGATTGTAAAATATATTGACTATAGTAAATTACATTTTTAAATAATCTATTTTAGGCTTCCTTAAACTATGGGTCTTGCTGACTTTCTGCTAACCAGCTGCCTGACTTTGTATTAATCTCATTTTACTGCTGTGTCTGTTTTTCATGTATTTAATTCTAACAAAGCTGTGTGTTTTTACTTTGTTGGAGTTGGGTTTTTGATTTTGGTGGTGGAGACAATAGACAGTGTCTCTCACACCCTTCTGGTGATTCAGCCCAAATTGTGGCTGCCATCTTTTTTTTACCACCTCAAAGTCAAATTTGTTGTCAGTTATACCACACATATAGGACAAATAGAGGATTGAAATATTGTTTCTCCCTATATATGTATATGTGTGTGTATGTATACAATATGAAAAGTCTATATATATATATATTATTGCATTCTATGTATAAATAACTGAGCTGGGCAATAATTGTTAAAGCCTATAAAGTGGCTGTGGCTCAGGAGGTTGACTGGTTGTCATCCAGCCTAAAGGTCGGTGATTTGTTCCGCAGCTTTTCCAGTCGACATGCCGAAATGTCCTTGGGCAAGACACTAAATCCCAAATTGCTCGCATTGCATCCGTTGGTGTGTGAGTGTGTGTACATTGTAGTTAAAGGTACACACAAAAGCATAGAATAAAAGTGCTGTATGAATATGCATGTCAGTGGGTTAATGAGACTTATAGTAACAAGTGCTTTGAGCGCTCAGTTACAGTAGAAAAGCGCTATGTAAGTACCAGTCCATTACATTGTTGCAGATAATATATTTACATTGCAGTGCAAATAAGAGACATTGATAAAATCAAAAAATAATATGCAGTACTTCACTGGCTGATAAGATTATTAATATTTAGAGTTTGTTTAAAATGCCAAAATATTAACCCATTAACATTTACCAGATCTTTCACATCCCATTTAGGACTAGTGGTAGGGTTAGTTTCATCTAGCTGTTTTGTGGAATTTTGCTCATTGCACAGCCAATAGAAAAAAAGGCAGAAGAACTGAAGAGCCCCTTAAATAATGCACGTTTGACAGTACTTTTTGGAAGGTAATATCCTGTAGTTTCTGAAGATGTGCTTCTGTAGCTGGTGAATGTTAAGAGATTTAGTGCAATCAATAACAGCTCTTTGTCTAATCTAACCAAATGACACTATATTACACTGTATATAATGCAGCCGTGCTGTGGTGTGAGATGAATGTGCAAACCACTACATACAAAGGCACTATTATGACTATACTATAATTCATTTAAATAACAACAAGTTGAAGAACAAACTTTTGTGCTGAAGTAAATTTAAATGACTGTTTGAAGTCATTTACATCGGGAAGGGCATCCAGTGTAAAACCTCTGCCAAATTACCAATGCTGATTAATCCGCTGTGGCAAATCCTTGGGGAGAACCAAAGGCTGCAACCAAAGTTTTTAAATGTTTAAAAACACAAATATAAAAGGGTAGCATTAACATAAAACTTGAGAAAGAAGTTGAAAAATTTCAATTTTATTAATTTATTCTCTCTATGTCAACAACGTTGTGACATTAATCAGCGCATAGTAATGAACCCTTGTTATTCATTTATATACTAGAAGACAGGCTGTAATGTTGCAAACATCTGGCTCATGTCTACACAGCAGACTAACTGTCTGAACTCGCTTTGCTGTTTTTGTCTCACAGCTGAATGGAAGCACGGTGGGAGACGTTCACATCAAAGTCAGCATTGCCAGGAAGCAGCCGATGCTGGATGCTGCCACTGGCAAATCTGTGTGGGCTTCGCTGGGTAAGCACAGCACTCGTATTGTGTGTTTAGACACTGATCAGACAACCTCTGCATCTGCACAGCATGGATTAACTTTCACCACCATCTCTTTTTCTTCTTCACAGCCGTGCAGAACAGCACTAAAGGCTCCTACAGGGACAAGAGGAACCAAGTGGTGTACAGTGAAGATATTTTCCAGGGATGAACAGTCAATCTTTTTGTTTTAATGAGCGGATAACCAGCTGCTTAAGCTGACTGTGTTGCAGGATACATAGAAACATTTCTGTAGCCTTTTTGATCAGAGTACTGTAGTTAAAATCGTTTAGATATGATGCTACATGTGGCAGCTTTGCTTGTGAAACTAAAGATTTGGTTTTTTTGAGCTTAATAAATTGTATTCATGCGTTGTTCATCTTGAATAAGATTCAAATTCAATTCAAAATGTATCTTTTCTAACTTTAACAGATGTGTGAAGGAGAAATATGATATTGTTTGTATGCAGACCCATTCCCCTTGATTGGGGGGGTTGGGGGGAGTCATGGGTTGAAATTCCCACAGTGCATTGCAAAAGTCTTGAACTAGAAACTCACAAACATTTTATTCAACAGTTGCATTATATTAACTAATATCCATTATATTAAATGAGTGTTGCAAGACTCAACAGTTTTTAGTTTAAATATAAGAATTGCCCTGCTCTCTTCATAGTGTCCCCGGTAGCATAGTGGTTTGCGCATGCGCCTTACAAGCAAAAGGTCCCTGGTTTGATCGCAGGTGGGGACACAAGCCCCTCTCGCCATGTAGGGTTGCGTCAGGAAGGGCATCCGCCTCTGCCAGTTTACCAATGTGAATCTTATTCAATGCTCTGCTTGCTTCATGGAGAAATTTAAGTGGACCTATTGTTCAGCTCCTTGTTTTAGTCTTTTACTCTTTTGGAGTAGCTTTGTATGAGTAACAGTTTAAAATAACCCTTAATTGTTTTTTACTGGCAAGGTTATTATAGTTAACTAAAACTTAACTAAAAACTAAAACTATATGAGAAAAATCATTTTAGTTAACTGAAATAAAAATAAACTAGACTTTTGGGAAAAATCAGAACAAACTAAAATGACATTGTGGGCTTAGAAAACTAGCTAAAATAAAATAAAAATATACAGGAAATGTCCTTAGTTCTAGTCTTTGTCAGTTGGATTAAATTTCGTGAGTCTGTCCGATGAGGCTTTGGTACATCTGTTTATTGAGAATCAGGATTTCTACATAACTGTAACTCATCTGCCTTCACAAAGTGTTGTGTTTGTATTGTAATTTCTGATCTAAACATCTTAAATCTTTCCCTGACAAATACCATCTATATTATATTAAAACTAAAACTAAAGATTGTCAAACAATAAAAACCAAACTAAAATGAACAAACCCACTCTGGAAACTAACTGAATTAAAAACAAAAATCCAAAATGAAATAAAAATAAAAACTAATTAGAAAATCCGAAGCTATAATAACTGCATACTGGGCTTTGGATCCCTCTGCTCATCCTCTACCTAAAACAAGCTATCTTAACTCCTCTTTCTTCGGAGTGGCTGCTCCTTGCAGATAGGTTTGGATAGAAGGTGGATGAAGCTTCTGTACTCACCTGTGTTTGCTTATAGCATAGGTTCTGCTAGACCTAAAACAATCTCAAAATTGTGTTTACAGAATATTTCTGAGCTATGTACACTATATGGACAAAAGTATTGGGTCACTTGCAGGAGCTTTTATTACACACCATTCGAAATCCATAAGCATTAATATGGAGTTGCCCCCTCCTGGCAGCTCTAACAGCTTCCACTCTGCTGGGAAGGCTTTTACAAGATTTTGGAATGTGTCTGTGTGAACTTTAGTCCATTCATGCAGGGGAGCGTTTGTGAGGACAGAAACTGATGTTGGACAAGGGGGCCTCGCTCGCAATTTCCATTCTAGTTCATCCCAAAGGTGTTGGATGGGGCTGTGGTCAGGGCTCTGGGCAGTCTAGTCTTCCACGCCAACCTTATCCAACTATGCTATTATTTCAGTGAGCTCTTTAGAATGACACATTCTTTCACAAATATTTGTAAAGGGGAGGCAGCAGCCTTCACTCAATACCCACCTCTTCACTGCATGTGTGTGCGTAACAGCACAAAAAATGTGTGTATTTAGGATTTGTAATTTCCCATTAAGTGATAAATAAAAGTATGTCTTACTCAATTTTGGATATTCCCGCAAATCAGAAAGGCCTTATCTCCAAAATTTCCACCTTAAAGAGACATCTCTTGATAAAATCAGAAAGGATTGGGAAGCAGAATTTAGCAGAGTTATGGATGATAGTGACTGGGACTCTGCGTTAACATGAGTAAATGACAGCACAACTTGCTCCAAGCTTAATCTGATACAATTTAAGGTTGTCCACCGCATGTACTTCACCATTTCTGAACTCTCCAAAATGTATTCTAATATTACAGATACATGTAACAGATGTTAGTTGACTCCAGCAAACATGACACGTTTTGGTCTTGTCCCCGTTTGCAAGTTTACTGGACTGATATTTTTAAACATCTTGCAGTAGCACTAAATTTGAAGTTGATACCTTGCCCAGAACTGGCCATTTTTGGAATAGTGCCAAACTCCCAAATAATAAGTTTAAGGATGGTATCGCCTTTGCAGCTTTATTAGCATGGAGAAGGATTTTGTTGGAGTGGAAGTCACAGTTTGCCCCCAAAGCCTCCCTGTGGCTTAAGGACCTCATGCTATACTTAAATCTGGAGAAAATTAAATATAATTTGAGGGGTACACCTAAATAATTTGATTCTGCCTGGGGCTGTATGATTAATTACATAGCTAAATTAAAAACACTACAGGACAAATGAAATGCTCACTTCTGACCATTAACCTTTCATCATACTTCATTTGTCTTGCTATTTTGTTTTGACTCATTGACAGTGCTGCTTCTCTGTATGTTATTTTCTGTGCTTGTTTACGTTTCTGTTTGTCAGCTTGTAGTGAAGGGGAGGGCTGCATATTGCCACCCACTTTGGCTGTAGCAAGAAAATGTAGGACCAGTATGGGGGAGGGGGAGACAAGGGGGTTGTTGTTGGGTTTTTTTTCTTTTTTGGGGGGCAGGGGGAGGAGAAAAAAAAAGAGACTTTTTTTTCTTCTTATCGCCTGTTTTTTTTTCTTTTACCTGTCAAACGAATAAATAAATATAAAAAAAAATAAAAGTATGTCTTATGTTAAAGGCAGATCGCATGGCTGAGTGCTTGATTTTATACACATGTGGTAATAGGACTGAATGAAACACCTGATCTCAACAATAAAGAGGTGTTGCCCAGTACTTTTGTCCAGATAGTGTAGATGCATTCTCTCAGGCTGTCAGAGAAGAGGTCTAATCAGGCACCTTTACTGAGGAACTAATGCAGAGCTGACAAATTATATTAACTCAAAACAGAGACATTATTTTCCAATTGTTTTATTTACACTCATTTACATAATCTTTGACTTGTAGTCAGTGATGATACTGACTCCACATACAGTATATTCAAGTTCAAGGTTGCAGTTCTAAGTCAAAAAAGATGTTAAAATTAAAACACCTTAAACTTGACACAGTGTGAATAATAAAAAATACAGATGGTTAAAATTTATCATTCTGCTTTGGTTTCAGGGTCCTGGTATCGTTCATGCAGACTCACTGTCACAGCTGACTGGGACACAAACTAAACAGCCATCAAACATTTTTATACCAGTGTTTTACTATACTGCCAAGTCAAGTATTGTTAAAAAAGTTACGTTTTTTAATGCAAATTCTAAACACTTAATGTAAAATACTTTATTTTGGCAGCCAGAATTTAAAAGGCATATTATTTATTTTTAGCACTCTTAACTTCCACATTGGGCCTACAGATTGATCACGATATCCAAATGTCACCCAAACAAACTATCAAGCCTGAAGACGCCAACGACACTTATTCAGTAACCAAACATTCTTGCTCTTCTTCTCGTATTCTCCCAGCTGCCCCTCTTGCTCTCTCCCTCTCCTCCTGCTCATGTAGGGAATTCTGCCCCGTAGTTTTACCGTGCTGCTCCTTCAGGTGGCGTCGTAAGGCGGGCTTATGGGCAAAGCGGGCGTGGCAGTAAGCGCAGCGATGAGGCCGCTCACCACTGTGGAGGTTCATGTGGTCAATCAGCGTGGACTTCTGGGTGAATGTCTTGTAGCACAGGGGGCACTGGTGTGTTTTGCCGGCCCCTCTGTGCACAGCCATGTGGCGGGTGAGGTTGGTGGAGTGGTGGAAGTGTTTCCCACAGCAGGGGCAGGCATACAGCAGATGAGTGGAGCGGGCGTGGATGGCAAGGGAGTGGGCTGAAGGGAAAGTCATGCTGCAGTGCTCACAGATGACAGGGCCGGCCACACTAGAAGTAGACCCCACCACAGCAACAGACTCATCACCACCTTCATTCGTTCCAACAGATGTCAACCCTGAACCCCCTTCGCCAGCACCACAGGCAGATTCCTCCAGAGAAAACTGATTCAAACTATTAGCTGCCATTGGTGAGACCTTTTCCCCCTGTGCATTACCCATGCTAAAATCTAACTGTGGGAGTTCAACTGTGACGTAACTTCCTGAGGTCTTGAGCCCTTCTTGGCTGTAGTCCAGCCCGAAACCCCCTCCTGCAGTTGAAAGGTACCACAGATCCTGGTGGTGGGTGATGACTGCAGTTTTTTTCTCCTGATCTGACACCCATCTTCTCCTTTTGAAACCTCTCCCCCTTCCCCTTCCTTTGCCCCGGCCAACAGTGTCGGAGAGTTTCCGCCTGAAGGCTCGGAGACCCTCTCCCGAAAATCCTCCAGAACTGAAGTTGGCTCCTGCTGGATTCAAGTCATACTCGCCGCCTTCTCCAATCACGACTTCTTCTGTCTCTGGGAAAGAACCATCTTGAGGTACCTCAGAGGGAGCTCCTTTCTCTTCCTCCCTGTCTCTGTCCATGTGCTCATTTTCA
>VUQH01006260.1:0-11848 GCA_015106775.1 Etroplus canarensis | reverse complement strand
CCTCATTCCACCACCAAGTCTCCTTGTCTTCTTTCCTCTGTCCAGAGGACACACCAACTACCTTCTTGGCTGTTTCCCTCACCACCTCAGCTGTACTTTCCCTGTCATCTGGTAGCTTTTCACTACCACCCAGAGCCTGTCTCAACTCCTCCTTGAACTCTGCACAACATTCTTCCTTCCTCAACTTCCACCATTTAATCCTTGGCTCTACCTTCACTTGCTTCCTCTTCTTGCTTTCCAAAGTCATCCTACAGATCACCATCCGATGTTGCCTAGCTACATTCTCCCCTGACACCACATTGCAGTTTCCTACCTCTTTCAGGTTGCACCTCCTGTATAAGATATAGTCCACCTGTGTGGACCTTCCTCCACTCTTGTAGGTCACTCTAAGTTCCTCTCTCTTCTTGAAATACGTGTTCACCACAGCCATTTCTGTCCTTTTTGCAAAATCCACTACCATCTGTCCCTCCACATTCCTCTCCTTAACATTACCCACCTACCCAACACCTCCTCATCCCCCTCTATTCTACATGCCCATTGAAGTCTGCTCCAATCATCACTCTCACTTTCCCTGTCATCTGGCAACTCTTCACTACCACCCACAGCCTGCCTCAACTCCACCCTGAATTCTGCACAACAATCTTCCTTTAGTAACTTTCATGGTCTAGAAGCACCGTCATGTCCTGTGGACTAAGACTCATTTGAAATGGACTGTTTCAAAGTGGAAAAGTGTTCTATGGTCAGATGAGTCCAAATTTGACATTCTTGTTGGTAATCTTAGATGCCTGGTTCTCCGGGTTAAAGAGGAAGGAGACCTTCCATTACACTGCTATTACAACAGCACGGCTTCGTCGGAGAACAGTCCGGGTGCTGAATTGGCCTGCCTGCAGTCCAGAAGAAGTAGGAAAGTCAGGGGGATGAAGAAGGTAGAAAGGAGTACTGGGAGTCCAGGCGTACAACAAAGCAAGGGGTGGCAAAGGCAATGGCAAAGCCATATAGTGAGTTTTATGTGATTCTGGATGCTAAGGAAGGAGAGAAAGACTTGTATCAATTGACTAGACAGAGAGAATGAGCTGGATAGGATGTGCAGCAGGTTAGGGTGATTAAGGATAGAAATGGAAGTACTCTAATGAGAGAAGAGAGCATGTCAAGAAGATGGAAAGAGTACTTTAAAGTGCTAATGAATGAGGAAAATTAGAGAGAGAGAGGAGGATGGATTGAGGAAAGCGAATCAGGAAGTACAGAGTATAAGGAGGAAGTGAGAGCAGCTATGAATAGGATAGAGAATGGGAAGGCAGTTAGTCCAGATGACATACTGTGGAGGTACGAAGATGTCTATGATAGACAGCAGTGGGCTTTTAAACCAGATTATTTAACATAGTCTTTGAGAGTGAGGGTGGAGTGGGTGGAGACAAGTGTCAGGGGTGTTTTGTGATACAAGGACAGCAGCAAGAGTGAAAGGGAAGGTCTACAAGATGGTAGCGAGACCTGTTATGACGCATGGTTTAGGGACAATGGCACTGACAAAAAAGACAGGAGGCAGAGCTGGAGGTGGCAGAGTTGGAGATGCTGAGATTTTCACTGGGAGTGACCAGGATGGACAAGATGAGTATATCAGAGGAACAGCTCAAGTTGAGCAATTTGGAGACAAAGTCAGAGAGGCGAGGTTGGGAAGGTTTGGACGTGCACAGAGTAAGGATACTAGATATACTAGACAAAGGATGCTGCCAGGTGGGAGAAAAGAGGAAGACCACAGAGAAGGTTCACTAATGTAGTGAAGGAGGCCATGAAGAGGGTTGGAGAAGAGGATGCAAGGGAATAGGGTGAGATGGAGGCAGATGATCTTCTGTGGTGACCCCTAACAGGAGCAGCTGACTGAAGGAGAAGAAGCTAGAGAATTCTTGCAGTGGTGGCAGTAGCAAAAGTCCCAAGTTTGTCAGCCAGGGGAACCTGCTTTTCATCTTGTTGGGCTTTTCGTGTTTTGATCTTTGATTGGTTTTTTCTTCACTTGCTGCTTTGTTTTTTTTAACTTGCTTTTTATGTTTGCTTTCACTTGCTGGCTATGTTTAGCAACTAAGGTTTAGGAAAAGATCAAATCGGCCTCGTCACACCAGTAAGACTGCTTACTGAAAGTGGCATTAGTGAGGGGTTGTGGCATGAGTGAGATCCACTCATAAAGAGATGCACCAGAATAAGAACAGACTGAAAAATAAGTTTACTTGTAGCTTTGTAGTTTTCAGTCCCCGTAGTGCAGTGGTTTACACATTCACCTTACAAGTGAAAGGCCCCTGGTTCAATTCCAGGTGGGGACACAAGCCCCTCTCACCATGGAGCAGTCATGACAGGAAGGGCATCCAGCATTAAACCTCTGCCAAATTACCAATGCAAATTAATCTGTTGTGGCAACTCCTTGGGGAGAGTACAAGGGAGCAGCCAGAGATACATGTCACATGTAGTTTGGAATCCTTCCAGCCCGCTTTAATGCCTGACTCTGAACAAAAGCAAAATATGTGTATTTCCCAGAATCATTGCTTTTTTTAACTCTTTGAATGTGTCCCTCTCACCATATGGAGATGTTTACATGTTGAATGTGTTGAAACTCTATTTTTTCTACTATGATCTAGATATTGTGTGAATTTTTGTGTTGAAGCAATCCTCCAACCGCACAACAATTCGGAACACACCAACTGTTGTCTCAAACCCAATTAACTTAAACCCAAATATAAACAAATCAAGTAATTGTTTTTCAGTGAGGTTTCCTATATCAGCAGTTTATTCAAATCCGGTATTGCTTTAATCATTTCTTTTCACTCAGTGTTTCCACAGAAAACATTTCAGCAGCGCTCTGTGCTATGTAAACCAAAATGTGTCTGAAACAATGCAGACTGCTTGTTTTACTTTCAATCATATTTTATTTTGTCTTGTTTTATTTGCGTGTTAGCGTGTCATCCACAACTTTTATTTCACATGATCAATGTTTTCTTTTTCCCTTCTCCACGTTGCTCTTTTGCATGCGCTCATCGCCTCTGTGTGTTGATGCTTTATGTTTGCTGGAACGAAACAGCTTCCTGTCCCCAGATACAAAAAGGTAAGCCACTGAGATAAGCTCAAATCCCAACCAGTCCCTGCTAATCAGTGCCTAGTTCTACCCAACCAGCATCCAGACCCAGTGAACCCTTATTGAAACCATCATCAAACCCTTGCTCTCCTCCTCTGAGCTCCCCGTGATTATTGCTGTAATGTGATCCCATTTCTTTTCAACAATGATCCTAATGTTTCCTTGGGTGCGAACGTTTAATACTTAATACTTTAATACTGTGTTGTTCTGCTGGTCCCAGTCTTCTCTACTTGCACGCTAGTGCACACTGGATTGTAAGTATGCTCTACTAGTTAAGAGTGATCACCTTAACAAACAGAGACAGCATGGAAAGCAATGTGGTAAATGACCATACAGTACCAGGCTCGAAGGTCAACCAGTTCACTGGCTGAAAACAAATTTCATCCTTAAATGCTGTTACACATCATGTTACACATTTTAATCACTGAATTCAGGTGTTTCAATAAGTCCCTTTGACACTATATAAAATCAAGCACCTAGCAATGTAGTCTGCCTTTACAAACATTTGAAAATAATGGTTTGTTCTGTAGATCTGGATTTGAGTGTAATATGGTAATAGGATGCCACCCTTGCAACAAGTCAGTTGGTTAAATTTCTTCCCACCTTAATATTCAGTGATTGTAATGCTTCAGCTTACCGAGACATTTTGGACAATTGTATGCTTCCAGCTTTGTGGGAACAGCTTAGGATGACCCTTTTCTGTTTCAGCATGACTGTGCCCCAGTGCACAAAGAATGGTGTAACGTGTAGGTGACCTAATACTTTTTCCATGTAGTGTATGGTGAGTTCTGTCTATGGATATCTCCACAACTTAGTTAATCATTAACAATGTATGGCATCAACAGAGGAAATGTGAAGGTTAAATGCATTTCAAGTGTGCAGATTCACAGTCACAGTGCTTTCAACAGCATGTTGTGAGAGAAAATCAAAAAATTATTATTTAATCTGTTTTAAAACCATTTAACTTTAGGTCAAGTTCGAATACTAAGTCAGGTTAGGGGTCAAAAGATCAAATAGAGATAATATCCAACATCTGTATTTCATATTTGATTTAGTTCCAGTTAATTTAAGCTCAGTTCCATGAAAATTCAATAAATAATTTAAGAAGACTGCCCATTTGAAAATAAGAACCTACCACCACTGGGGCCATGTTTGGAATAATTCAAGGGTCAAAGTGTATTTTTTGTATTTTAGTCATTATTAGTTTTAATTAAAATCTTTTGGCCTTACAGCTCATCGCATACCATATCCTAAAACAAAGAGACAACCAACAATTTTAAGCATCATTCTCAGTTTCATTGACTCAAAAATAATGAAGTTTGACTACATTTATTTCTAGCAGTCTCATAAATAAATGTAAAATAGTCACAAAAAAGAAATCCAGAAGAAAAAACAATCCTGCAACCTGTCCAACCCCTCCAACCTCCAAATGCCATTTCTGATTGCTTTTTAAAAGTGGAAAGCATTCATATCGTGCACATGCACATGAATCAGTACATATGAAAGCAGACTGATGAAATCCATTAAACAACAAAGAAGCTCCTGGTTTTCCCCACTTTTTACTGTAGAGATTTCTTTTGATTTTGCACATTTATTTCCTAAAGTTTATGCTCAAGGAGTCATGCTGACAGGTTTCTTTGATTTACTACAGCTACATTTAATGATAGAGAAAAAAACTGAAACATGTTGAAATTGCACTTTTTATTCCTTAGAATAAGTGTTTAGTTAAACTTCTTTATATTAAAAGAAAGGGGAACTGTTTGGAGTTGCTTTTAATAGTTCATTAGACAACAGATTTGCTGGTCTGGTCCAGTCTGGTCACTTGCCAGACTGTTCTGTATGTGGCCCATAGCATAAAATGAGTTTAATAACCGTGGTGTAAGTTTTTTTTTTTTTTTTTAACAAGTGTGACTGCTTAAATAACTGGGTTATAAAATTTGGTTTAGAGAATAGGAGTCAGTGTTTTAGTCTTTGTCATTTTGTATCACAACAACATTATCATTTAATAATGTTTTGTGAATTGTGTATGACTTGACTGAATTGTCCAGGGTTTTGCTATAAAGAATAATTCAAATAATGTGATTTAGTGTTCTTCAATTCAGAAAACCTTTAAGAAGCTCTTTTGAGTTGATCGCAGAAGCTTCTTCAGTTTTTAATATTTATGATACTGTATTTGCATTTATACAAGTGTGCTGTGTGTCTGCACTGATCTGTTAGCAGGAGTGAAACTGTGCTATTCATGTTGGAGCTAATAAATCTCCAGCCACCTAGATCTACCTAACAGTTCTCGTAGAGTACGGATTGCTAGTCAACAGCAGGAACATATTTCTGTGGGTCAGAAACAAACTAGTCATTTCTATGACACAATTAAAATTCACTGTAACGACTGCGAAAGCATGCTGAGGTTCAAGTCTTGTAACAGTTAAGTGAGTGTTTTCACACGCGACCTAACATATGCTCTTTGTAAACATCTTGCTTACTGCATGGCATACATAATTCATATTTATGCAGAGGACAGCCATCTACTTCATTTCCAAAGCTAATTTCCTAAGCATAGCTCAGGTGACAGTTGAATTTCACAGAAATGAAAAAGATTCATACCTACAGTTTGAAGTCGTACATATAAGAGCACTTTGAATAAATTTAATATACTTGCATTTACATAACACTTTTCTAATTTCACTGACAACACAAAGCTCTTTAGACTTAGAGTCACATGTTAACCGTCCGTTCATACAGTGCTTTATTCTGGTGTAGTGATTTAACATATTTGCCTTGCAAAAAAAAAAAAACATGCCTGGTTTCAGTCCAGGTGGGGACACAAGTCCCTCTCACCATGGAGGATTGCCTCAAGAAGGGCATCCTGTTTAAATCTTCTGTCAAATTACCTATGAGGATTAATCCACTTTGGCGACCCCTCGTGGAAAATATAAGGGAGCTGGGGGGCAGGAGTGGCTCAGTACAACGGTGAAGGGTTGGGAACCAGAGAGCCACTGATGGCCACTGGTGCTGGCTCAATACCCACCTTTGGCAGGCAGAGGCTCATGGAGATCAGAGCCACCCCATCCCCCAAGCACTGCCCATGTGCCCCTGAGCAAGGCACCGAACCCCCGCTGTGCGCCCACAGTGGGATGCCCCGCTCTCCCCCACCCCCAGCCGCGTGTGTGTATCTATATCACTCAAATGCATGTAAAGCATGTGTATATACTTACAAATATATACTTACAAAATAGAGTGTTTCGAGAGCTTAGTAATTTTCCTAGTAGGGGATTAATTAAATGTATCTTCTTCTATTATTATTATTAGTATAATTTAAATTTACCTACCATTAGTTACTTTCCTTCAAGACTAATACATGTCTATCTTTTAGGATAGTTTCTGCTGAACAGGCATCATCATCCTCCTCTGTACTGGAGAGGCGTCCTAAACAGGGTCAGAGTCAGAGGTATATGGCTACTGAGGATGCTGTTCCCAGCTGGTCACCATTTGGTCACTGGAAAACGGAAGCAGACCCCGATGTGGTTCCCCAGCCCCCAAAGTTTATCCCAAAAAGAATCCTTGGTGTATAGCCACCTCTAAATTTTGGAAAGCAGGTGGAATGTTATTAATTTTTTTATGCAGACATCACCAAAATATTGTATACAAACAAACAAAAATGCTGCCAGACATCTGCTGAGAGGGAAGAGGTTTGAATTGAAGGACCTAACTCCAGTAGAGTTGCAGAAATATCTTGAACTGCTACTATACATGGCTGGGATGTGCCTCCCAAAGGTTTCAGACTTTTAAGTACAAAATACATTTTTCAAGTTCCCTTCCCTGCCACTGTCATGCCCGAGAACTGACTTGTTGTCATCTTAGCCAACATTTACATCACTGATCTAGTTAAAAGAAAAAGGCAGTGAGGATTATGACTGCGTCTACTGGGTCAGGCCTCTGCTGGAAATGCTGAGAATCCGCTGCATGTCCCTATATCATCCAGGGCAAAATATTTTTGTGGATAAGAAGATGGTGGCTTTGAAGGCCAGGCCTGGGACCAAACAGTACAAGATGGATGTGAATGGGTAGGCATAAGATTTCAAGATGTTTGCTGGCATATCAAAAGTGGCCTCTGGAAATGGGTTCTCATTTGATGTAGTCACATCCCTCATCAACAAAGACTACCTCGGATCTGGTGACGTCATATACTGTGATTGTTTCTACACAAGCCCCTCCCCTTCTATCACTTGGGCCAGCAGGGATTTGGGACTTGTGGCACCTACAGACAAGGGCAAGTTGGTTTTCCATCCCTTTAAGAAAATGCCTCAAATAAAAAGTCACAGAAGCTATCTATAAGGTGGATTAGAGATTGTGACTTATTATTTGTCAAGTAAATGGACACCAGTGAAGTTTCGATCTATAGCAACATCCACACTGTCTACAGAGGAGACAAAGTGTTGCGATGGTAGAGGGGAAAAGATAGTGAGCATTGGAGGGGCCCCATTCCGAGGCCCACAGCAGTGGCTGATTACAACCACTGCATGAAAGGAGTGAACACACTGGACCACACGCTTGGGACCGGCTAAGTCCACCAGAAAACCAGGAGGTTGTATATTACAGTGTTCCAGAATTTCCTGGACACTGCTGTGACCAACAGCTACATAATTCATAGAGAATATGTGCCAAACAGCAGCAGTGTCACCAGGAGTTCCAGGAGGGATTGTGTTCTCATTTCTTTGGTGTTTCATTGAAATCCGTGTGCTCACAAACACCCAGCTGCAACCACTTCCCTGCCCCCAAAAACTGTGGGGGAGGACGGTCAAAGGCAAAGAGGACCACCAAAGGAAGGCAACAGTGCACACTCTGCAAAAGGAGCACTCCCTGGCAGTGTGAGCAGTAAATGTGGGTCTCTGTCTCCAAGTGTACAGAAACGCTTTACCATCCACCACACAGGTCCAAAAATGCCTGGACGTTTGTAATATAAAACTGGCAAAATATGGAAAACTGAGAGAACAAGGCTCAAAAACTTTTTTGTGCAATTTTTTACAGTTCATATTTCTAGTTGATGTTGTCATACGCTGTGTTCATGTTGAATTTCATTTTCTGCTTAAGTCATTTTTTTTCACTTTAAGCCATCTTACAATGCTGCGATTGCAGCCATTCCCCAACTCTCTGTGAATGGTACTCGTGGCCATTGATCAGTGGCCTTTGATCAGTGGGCCTTGATTGTTGGTTGTTTGATGAGGCTAGCTGCTGTGGTCAATTTGTTGTTTTTAAACATTTATTATGCATATTGGAAAATTAAGAACCAGCTTATGCAGCAACTGATTCCATAATGTCCCTGATCCCCCCCATTTCAAGCCACGGCAACATGCAGAAACAGCATGATCTCACCATGAAAGTACAGGGCATTTCAAAAAGATGTACCTCATTTGAAATCACTATATCTCTGCAACCATGAACCACCTGTGAATGAAACGTTTATCGCGTGAAAATGTCGGGCATGGAGTTTTAAAAAACCACAACAACCCATTTATAACTTTGTGTAATTATTCCTATCAAGAAATATACTTAATTGAAATTGGGTCCAACTTTTTGAAACATATATATGTTCCCACAATCAATTTGGTTTTTGTTCCCTACAGATTGGAGGAATAGTTACAGAGATATGGCTAAAAACATGAAAACATTGTTTTTTACATAAAATATCGTGGTGGCCAATCCATATATTTAAAATGGCTGAAAATCTAAGTAGCGTCATAACTGCCAAGTCAGGGAGGACTCAAGATGCGGTTGCAGTTCACAAAGTTCAAAGTTTATTGGTGCACGTGCGGGTGTATATACAAGCAGCCGTGCTCTAGTGCTGTACAAGGTGGTGCAGGGGTCCCTCCTGGGTGGGTGCCTCCGAGTGCCCGAATGGTTCCAGTGTGCCAGAGTTTTCCAAGGTCGGTGAGGTCCAGGTTGGGGGTCCAAAACAGTGCAGGGCTGAGATGAGGGAAGCAGAGGTGGAGGATCAGGGAGGTGAAGGAATCTTAATGAGCCAACATACTGAGATACGCAAGACTAGCTTACTGTGAATTCTCGTCAACGATCTGGTGCCAAGTAAGGGTCCCAGGTCTGCTTAAAAAGGGTATGGCCCAAGACAGTGTGACAGGAAACAGGTGTGCCAAGAGATCATCAGAGGAACACATCTGCTCCTGTAATAAAACACAATTAGGACCCTCACTCGCGCGCACGCGCACACACACACACACACACACACACACACACACACACACACACAATGAGGAGTCAAACTCCAAGGGGCTGGGAACCATGACAAGGAGGCATCCTGATCAGGTACCCAAAACACCTCAACTGGTTTCTTTCAGTGTGGAGGAGTAGCAGCTCTACTCTAAGCCCCTCTCGAATAATCAAACTCCTCACCCTGTCTCTAAGGGAGAGCCCAGACACCCTTTGGAGTAAATTTATCTATATCCACAACTTTATCCTTTCAGTCACTACTCAGTGCTCCAGACCACAGGTGAGGGTAGGACCTATATTGACTGTTAAAACAAAAGCTTCACTTTCACCCTCAGCTCTGTCTTCACCACAGCAGACTGGTACAGATTCCACATGACTACAGATGCCACACCAATCCGACACTCAATCTCACACTCCCTCCTTCCCTCACTGATGAACAGAACCCTGAGATATTTCAACTCCTCCATCTGGGGCAAGAACTCATTTCCAACCAAATTACTAAACATGATTAGTTAGTGTTTTGTCAATCAAGAAACCCCTGTGAGCTAAGGTTTAATTAAGGATTAATTTCCCATTTATTACCAATGGTTTGTCATGGTCTGTGTTTTCTGTAAGTGGTTTTTTGGTGTATTTGGGTTTCTTTGTTCTTTTGGGCCTTTTGTATTAAGTTTTCATTAGTTGCTGCTTCTTTGTTTCTTTCCTCCAGCTGTGCCCTGCCATGTCTTATTTTGCCATTGCTTCTCTTGCTTATTATTATTCTCTAATTGAGCCTTCCTTTGTCTACCGTTATGTTGAGTGCCCTTTGTATGTTATGTAGTTCCTCAGATGTCTTCCTTCTGTGTTCCTGTCTTTTGTCAAGTTTAGTCCTGCGTCATGTTCGCTGTAAGGTTTTCTGTTTCCTGTTTTACTTTGTAATCTGTCTGGTCTTGTTCATTGCGTCCTGTTTTACTTCCTGCCCTTGATTTGTTTTCACCTGTGCTCCCTTCCCACCTGTTGCCACTTGTCTTGTTAGTCTATGTCTGTTTATTCCCCTGCCTTTCTCTGCTCTGTGTCACGTAGTTTGTCCTCCTATGTGCATCAGTCATGTCCGTAAGGTTGCAGCTTTGCTCCTAGTCTCCATGTCAAGTTTAGTTTAGTGTTTTGTTCCTACTTAGCCTTTTGTTTTTTATATGCTTACAATAAAGCTCACTTTAAGTTTATGAAGTTCTGCATTTGGGTCCCCTCTTCAACATGTTAATCGTGACATGGTTTTAATAAAGGGTTACCCACATCCCATTTACAGAAATTATGGAATGCTATTTAGACACTAAATTAAAAAGATTGGTACAACTGGTACAGTCTCCTCAACCCCACTGACAAGCTTTCCCCACAGAACTTAAAGTCTGGAGATGAGGGGCATGGCTCCCCATCACTGTTGCTGAGGTCTCTGAAATTGTGGCCGGGCTCACTGGGATGGATAAGATTTGCCCTGGGTTTCTCAAGGCTCTGGACATTGTGGGGCTGTTTTGGTTGACAAACTTCTGCTTTGTTGCGTGGAATTTGGGGACAGTGCCCTTAGATTGGCAGACTGGGCTGGTGGTACCTTTTTTCAAGAAGGTGGACCAGAAGGTGTGTTCCAACTTCAGGGGGATAACACTTCTCAGCTTCCCTGAAATGTCCCCACTTTTAAAGGAACATCTTATCTTATGGGCTGTGCCGGGGTGCTGGAGAAGAAAGTGCATCCTTTAGCTGAACCTCAGATTGTCATGTTTGAGGAGTGTGGGTGCAGGACTCACGCACAGGATGCAGGATTAAAATAGCAAAGTCTTTTATTTCTGTCCAGAAGGAGGTGTGGATGAGTTCTTGTTCCTGGAGCAGATAGAACAAGCAGAAACATATTCTTGAACATCTTTAGCCATAGATGGCCACGAAAATGAGCGCTGTAGGAGGGAGATTGCTCTACTGCTTCCAGGGTGGCAAGTGAACCTGGCAGTGTGCCCCCAATGGATCACCTGAGACCTGGCGGAGGATGGGACGCAAAGCCGGTTGGGAGAACCCCCGCCTGGGTCAGGTTCAGTGCATTGGGCCTCCTGGACGAGGGACTCGATCTCCCACGTGAGAGCTCCGATGATGCACGAGGAGGGGAGGATGTTATCGTTGTCCGAGGTTTCTGAGGGTGAGTATTGGTGGGATAAAGTGTCAGGTTCGATGTTCCGGGAGCCGGGTCTGTATGAAATGGTGAAATCGAAACAAGTGAAGAAGAGAGCCCACCTGGCTTGACGTGAGTTGAGCCGTTTGGCAGTCCGGAGGTAAGCCAAGTTCTTATGGTCAGTGGGGATGAGGAAAGGTTGTTCTGCTCCCTCCAGCCAGTGTTGCCACTCTTCCAAGGCCATCTTGATGACCAGCAGTTCGCGATGGAATAGTTGCGCTCTGCGGGTGACAAGCAACGGGAGAAAAAGGCACAAGGGTGCATTTTACCTTGTATCTCCTGGGAGAGGATGGCTCCAACCCCCAAATCGGATGCGTCCACCT